>MKEJ01060720.1:0-19496 GCA_001753735.1 Embelia ribes
AAATATTTTGGTGGTTTGGATTTATATGGATGGATATGTTGTTATTGTGATGGTATTATGGTTGTGTTTGGTTGTACTTCACATCGCAACCCTGGGTTCCGGGTGCTTGGGATTCGGGGGCGCGACAGTAGCTCGACTCATTAAGCTCGCGATTCGCTCAAAATAAGTACAATATATATATATATATGTATATTTAATGTGATTAATATTGTAAATAAAATTTAACTTAAAACAAATACTAAATTGTTTCATCAAAAATTTATTTTGCTATTATTAATATTAACCATCGATATGTCATCATAATTATTTTTATCATGCCGAATTTAAAAATCACTAAAAAATTATTAAAATGTAATTAACATTTAACACTTTCGGAATTAAACTTGTTGTTTATGTAATTTTGCATAAGAGTGGATAGCAATCTAAACAGAAAATCAATATTGAGCTCAAACTGATATAAGATTAGCTATGAATCAAATGGCAACTCGTAAATTTTTTAAGCTCGACTCAATAAAAGCTCGGCTCGAGTTCGGCTAAAATATTAATGAGCCAAGTTGAGTTGGAGCCAGGGATTTTTTTTTATGAGCAGAGCTCAAGTACCCCAAAGTTCGGCTCGACTAGGCTCGTGGGCACCCTAGTATGTATAAAATCACTTTTGGTTTTCATCAATGTCAATGACTTTTTGCTCGTTGCAGGGACTAACCGTATCTTTGTTATAAAACTTGGGACTATTATTGTTTCAATCAAAACTACCTGTTGCAACTAAAATACTAGTTGAAGCTATAGAAGGACCAATTTTGTCATTAACCCCTAATTTCGTGAAAGAAATATTTTGAAGGTAATTATATTGGCACTCATTATTTTATTTTTGATACTTTATTAATTTTTAATTCAAATTATTACTTACATCACACTTAATAACTATTAACACCACACGCAATTTATTTTTTAAAATTTGAAAGGACAAATGATAGATTATAACTAATACAACATCAATAAAAGCATGTTACAGATAAAAATATTTTAAAATTCAACAAAATTATTATTTTCACAAAGTCGATATCAAATTTCAAAATAAGCAGGCCTTCGTCTTTATAGTAACATCAAGACGCTTTAAAATATTGCTCTTAATATTTTAAAATATTTGATATCATTAACATTTCCTACTTACACCTTCAACACAATTTTGCAAATACATCAAAAGAATAATTAATTATATATCAATCACCCAACTCGGATTTTAAAAAAATTAATATTTTGTTATGGGTATTGGGTAATTTATAGATGGTGCTAAATAATTTGTATCTAATCAATCAATTCAAATAAAATATTAGATATTTCCTTATCGATATCGAGTAAATTATAAGGCCAGACACTATAGACACAAATTGAGATGTATATATATATATATGCATGTATGTATGTATATGTATATTAGTTGTATTGAATAACATATCTTTAAGTATGGAGATTGAAAAAAAAAATTAATATCTTTTAGTGTTAGGTGTATTTATCATCAAAATCTTCACTAAATCTTATTCAAAATAAGATAACATATATATATTAGAGAGCGAGTGTTTTGATTTAAGAAATTAATGTTTAGAGGTAGAAGATGATGCGTGGTGCTAGAGCTATTTGGTACGGTGCTAGAGCTAATTAGTGTAGTGTCAATAAAACAAATTAATTCTAACTTTATAAGTATGATGCCAATAATATTAATAATCTGAAATAAAAAGATGTCAATAACAATGAAAGGCCAAAAGGAAAATAATATATACCAATAGAATTACCAATATTTGGTGCGAACAAATGATTAGTCTCTGTACATGCCGCCTAACACGTTGGTTTGGGGCTCTAATACATACGGCCACTAATTATTGTAATGTAATATATACTAATAATAACTTGACCAAACTATTTAGAGAAAATTACACCTTGCCCCCCTTAGGTTTATTAAATTTCACATTACCCCTGAACAATTCAGAAATTACACTTTGCCTCCACTAATAATTCAAGTTAAATTTTATTGTATAAGAACCATATTACCTCCTCTTAATTTTCTAGTTTTATTAATTTAGAACTTGATATTAGATAATATTAAAGAAAATATCAGCACCTTAATAAAAATATATTATATTTGTAAACAATAATATTTTAAAAAAATTATAATAAACACGATACAAAAAATAGTATTTAAGGGATTTTTAGTAGATTTTTGAGTTATTTATCATAAATAATTTTATTATTACTTTGCACCAGAAATCTTTGGGAGTAAACTACAATTGCCAACAAACGTCAAGGGGGCGGAGTATAATTTCAGAAATCCTGGAGGGTTTATAAAATTGTACAGAAACCTCATGGGGGCAAATTGTAATTTACCCAACTAATTATTTCTACTATGTTTCTTTAACGGTTCATTCACAAACGTGCAATGCAATGCCCCACCAGCCACTCTCTCTCATTTTAACAAACTCTCTTTTCTCTCCTTAATATTTGCTAGTTAGGGACCTGGTAGCTGTCCGATAGATGTGCTAAGCAGTTTATAATCGGCGCAATCTTACCGTTAATTTTTAAATTAACGAATGAAATAAACAAATTTTTTTAATCTTATTTTATTTCAATTGTTAATTTAAAAATCAACAACCAAACAATCTGTCTCTATCCGTGGATTAGATTTTCAGTACAGCTTGTGATACATTATTGTAAGTACTATATATATATTATTGTGTTTGCTGTCTGAATGAACATTGTGTCCTTTTTGAGTGGGTGTGTGAGTGGTCCTTTTGAGAAGTTTTTTCTGTTTTGGCTCAATATGGTTAGTTCAATCAGTTCCTTCTCAATCCGGTGAAAAGTTTTCCTTTTAGATCAGAACTATGCTCACACAAAATGGTGTAAACAGGTGCCCATAAATTAATTTTCATTTTTCCACTAAATCGATTGATTAAATTAATCTACACTGGTAGTTGTCTTAACCAGACATTGATAAAAATGAATTATTGGTGTTGGAATATTAGTATGGTATGGTTGTAGTTGGGAGTTTCCCTTTCAGAATTAGTAGCTATGACTCAATCAAGATATTCTTCAACTAACTTAAATTCAATAGAATTATTATGATGGTAACAGCTTTTGATTGCTCTTATTTTAATTTGGAATAATTGTTATTTAGAATAGAGCATTATGCACGTCCAAATTAGTCTTGTACATCCACTTCTCTTTTTAATAATTTTGCAGTTTATGCTGGTCAAGCTATGGGAATTTGACTCATTTTCAATAGCATATATATTTGTTCATTGCCTTTTGTCCATGTAGAAAGATCTTATGGATTAGGTATACATGTCTTAATAACAGCTATGGTTTTATTGCCTTTTTCTTAAAGTTAAAAGGATAAAGCACTGTCTATAACTTAATATTAATTGAAATTTCTTGCATATCCGAATATTTACTACCTTATAACGTTACATTTACGCTACGTCAGGATATAAGAAGAATTTCAACGCGCATTTGGTGAAGTTACTTTTAGTTACGACTTTTAAATAATATATGTTACGGGCAAGTTGCTTTTAGTTACAACTTTTAAATAATATATGTAAATGTTCAATAACGTCGTAATCGTGTAAGGATACGGTTGAAGCTGGTTCTTAAGCCCGTGATTAAAATCTCTTGGCCTCGAATTAAATTACAACTATAAATAGAGAGATACATGTTCATGCTGGCACATATTTCACTTTCGGTATTTTTGTTTCCTTTCCTAACAGACAACTTATTTAATTTTGGCCTGGTGCACAATAATTTATTCATAAAACACTTGTATCAACGGGTTTCAAAAATAGTTGGTCAGGCAATTGGAGTAGACAAAAATAGTTGCATCAATAAAAATTAAGACTAGACAAATACTGTCGAATCACACCGTATAGAACTTAATCAATTTAATGACAAAAGGCTCGAGGTTGCCCGAGTGCATTTTGAGCTTCATCACGGCTCTAATGAACTTTTTTCAAACTCGAGCTTGTCGTTTGATCAAGTTGAAGTGTGTAATATGCATATTCTTTTGTTTAATAACTTTTGGATAAAAAAAAATAATAATTTGCCCCGGAATTTTTATGAACTTGAAAAGCATACTTTACTAGGCTATGAAATTAGCTAAAGCCACACTAAAATAATTAGCCAACAACTCAATTCATTGCCAACCACGTGTACCACAATATTTCGCAAGGAGTCATAGATGAAAGAAATGGTAATGTGTAATTTGTGGACCAACCCATATAAATCTTAAAACAACCAAATTGAACAAAACGAAAAGCCAAGAGCTTTAAAAAAAAAGGTTAAGGATTTAGGGTTAAATGTATTTTATTCACCCAAACAAAAGAAAAAAAAAGAAAAAAAAAAGGAAAACTATCTAAAATTAGATCCATTTGCCGTCCAAACAGAGGCAGTGAACAAAGTAGTGTCCTTCCACCCTAGCCTAAGTGTCCCATCCCCTTGCATGAGGCTATACCCATGAGAAGTTTGGAACATGTTAAGTATAAGTTGTGCTTGAGCCATTGAGTTCCCACTCATAGGCACTTGTACAAATCCATTTTTACCCAATTCACTTCTCCAATGCTTAAACTTGTCCTCTCCACTTCTCGCGGGTCCCCCTATCGCCAACACGTTGTTGATCTCTCTATAAAGTAACGAGTGCTCAACTTGGTGCCTGCTCGGATCGTCGGTTGAAAAACAAGCTCCAAGCGAGTCGAAGATAGTGGAATAGTAGTGAAGAGACGCGACAAATCTATCCAAAAATGACCCTCCATGTGAGATATCTTGCTCTACCAATGTGATTACCCTAGGAGATAACTCTTGTAAGAGCCTTATGGTTTTCCGATCGGGACCAGTAGCATCGTACAATGAATGTTGTAGCCAGTGAACACATATCGCCTCCCCTGGCCTAACTTGCAGCATTGAAGCAGTCGCATCACCAAATTTCGTTGAGATTGGCTGGAATTCGAATTCCATCCCTAGGCGTTTGGCAAAATTGGACAATTGTTTCCCAGTCTTTACCAGTATCTCCATCGACGATCCCATACCAGTCATACGGACGTGCAGTGTGCCTTCCAGCCTTGTGGCAAGGATGTGGAACAAAGCGGGCCATTGCAGGCCTTGCATTATATCGAGATCGATAATGTGGATCTTAGTGCAACCGTGAAATGCTTCCAAGATGGCTTGGTTAGAGGTGAAGTGTGCAAATTTGATAAATGGGGAGATATTATTGAAAATTTGAAAAGTGGAGTGGATATTCTTGTGATTTATCAAAGGGGTACAAATCCCAAGCCATGAGTTAATGACTCTACTAGCCATGGCCTTAGAAAAATAGGCCACTATCCTCTCAGCACAACAAGGCCCATAAGGAGAGGCTAAATGGGCCAGCTCAATAAGCATTCTATGGGCCTCACCAAGATTATCCACAGATATAGCCACAGCACATTCCATTAGAAGAGCAATTAAGCTAAGCCCATTTTCATCTAATTTACTCAAACCCATATTATGCGCTTGGTTTTTGTTTTGATCCACACTAGAGGTGCCCTCATCAAAGCTCATCCTCATTATTTTGTTGGGCCTCAAATCACCCAATGTTGATAAAATATTGTGGTTTTCATACTCGGATGGTGTGTTGTTTTCCGGGCTCTCAAGGCCCGATTCGGGCAAGTCCTCGATCAGTTGCTTCGTCACGTTTTGTACCCACATCGAGAGCTCGTTTTTCTCTAAAGTTAGTGTGCTATCCATAACGGATTTCACAAATGTGCCTGAGTTTAGCCCGGGATATGTCACACTATTACTCGTGTATTCGTAGTGTTCATGGGGTTGGATTAGATCCAGAGCCCCATGAACTAGTTGAAACCCTCCTTTCATCGTCAGAGAGATAGAGAGAAGGGAGAGGGAGAAGAATGGGTTAAACAATGAGTGAAGTGCAGGCCCAAGTATAAAATGAAGGTGAGAAATGGTCATTAAAACACTTGATAACAAATTATTCTATCATTTTTTTAGTCCGAAACAGCCGGCATAATCAATACATGGAGAAAAGGATAAGTTGCTAAGTCCAAATATGTGCATGTCAATGTGTTTGTAAAATCATTTTCCACATTGATTGAGATTTATGAAAATAAATTATTAGGTCGTATTCGTCTTGAATACGCTAATAGATATAACAACATTATTATAATAACATGTAGGAGAGTGAATTCCCACATTATTTAGAATTAAAACCCTTGAATTGAGAATATTTTTTTCACTGTTTGGAACGGTCTTTAGAGAGTAGTTTAAGATCTCTTAAAACAGAAATCAACATCCCATTTGATTCTATGAAAAGAGTTAGACTTGGTCAATAAAGTGTTAATTAACCATTTACTAAGTTTTCACACCACTAAACCAAATAATGAGACAGCATACAAGTTATCACGGCTTTATCAAAAACAGTTGTACAGTTATTAAATTATGAAAATTTTGTTTTTGATTATTTAATCATTCTATTTTCATTTTTATTTTTTGAAAATGAGAGCTGTTAAACTAGGTCATAAGAGATCGACGTCCCCACATATCGTTCTAATTAATAATGAATTTTATCGATTTGTCTAGTCTTATAATTGATTTTGGTAAATTCAATTAAATTAAACGATTCCTATCAACTCAACATTATTAGAACAACAAAAAGACAATTTTTTAAGTCACAATAAAAATCTAAGATGGCCGTCCGCTTACATTCACTATGGATTTCTACCCAAAGTAGAAGCCGTCAATGCGTCGTATCAGATGTTCGTGTATTGAGCGCTTTGGTCTCACGTTCACTTAATACGAGTCCACTTTCTCCCGTCATTTAAATAAGTTTGATCTTGTTTTCTTAAGCTCAGCTTAAAATTATTCATATAGCTAAGTATATTATTAGTACAGGCACAAGATAATAGTATAACGCTAGAATAGTTTTTCTATGGATTTTGCGATTATAGCCGTGGTTTAGTATGAAACTGCTGTTATCAGCTCATGTAATACACTTGTACGCGTATGTCTAAAACAATGAGCCAATCGCAACGATTCTTGCCGTTTCTTTTCTCCAAACCTACTAATTTTGGTAGAAATTGTAACTCTTCGGTAGCAATTAATTTTCGAAATTACCCTTTATTACAAAAACTAACTCCCTTTATCACGATAGTTTTGTTTATATCCCTACAACAAAAAAGGAATGAAAATAAATAGTGAAACCGTACTTTTCTCTACTGCATCGTTGATGCCTATTTCAACTTTATTAGGTTCGAAACTAATCCAACAGAAAGTGACACAGTATTTTGCAAAATTAATATTTAATTAGGTGTAACCAAAACAAAAGGTATTTTGTTAGGAGAGATGATGAAGGTATCTTAGCCTTGTCCATTAATTCAAAGTGTGACAACAATTTTTTTGGTGACTGATAGTATTTAAATAATGGGGGACCCTCGTTTGAAAATGGGTTGATTCATTTTTGCAACCGGTAGATGCTTACAATATATGAAATGGACTATGTAAGTGACAAATGGCATGAGAATGGCGATTGTTTTATAACATGAGAGATTTATTTGGCTTCATATGTTTGTCTTTTCTGCTTCTTATAGTTTATTGATATACTTCATTCTCAATTCGTGTGGTTTTGAGTCTTTTTGGCTGGTGACATGAGGTTAAATTGATGTGCTTGACAATTACGTTAATCAAGTGTTTATAATATATATATATATATACGCGTATATCATTATCTAGTATCACCAGTGCCGGAAAAACAGAAAATAAACAAACAAAAGAAGTTAAATGCCAATTGAGGAGCAAATTTCAGATTCCAAGCTCACTGTCGTTAGTGCATTTTGTTTAAAATGCACACTACTTGTTTTTGGTATAAAAAAAGAAGTGTTTAAGAGTCGAAATGGAACAAGCTCTCTGTATCAAATATTTTAAACCATTTTTACTCCATTACACTCCCTATGACATTTTCTTATCAGTCCACAGGGACATTATAATCTAAACGTGAAACAAAATACTAGTGACCAGCCCGTGATTAACATTCACCATTGGATCACAATCATGTCAAAGTCCTGGCAATGGATCAACGACTATGATTGTTTTAAGTGCACCTCTTAAGTGGAGTATAAAAATTGTTTGTGGACACGAAAGAAAATGAAGGGCTAAAACTTCCTCTCATAAAGAACAAAGGTGGCTCATGTAAAAGAAAATGAATACTTTTGAAATGGGTGGAAGTTGCTATTTGATATTACATCATTTACAAGGAGGTGACAGAAAAGAGAAGAAAACTGAAAACATATAAAATTACATGTGAAATGAATTAGTACTTCCACCTATTCCCGGGAGGAAAACATAAACCCAAAAAATCACTTAGATATAACAACTTCAACAGCAGGCACCTCTGCGCGGGTCTGATATAAGAACTCTAGATCCATCCTCATTTTCAACCAAACACGTAACCAAATCAGCAACAAGAAGAATTAGAGTGAACATATTAGCCTTTGCCTTTTTTCATATACGTAGGGGAATCGATTGTATTCAGGTAATTCTGGTTTTCTTTTGCAGTATGTTGGAAAACAATACTGAATCCAAGAAAAAAAAAAAAGAAACACCTAAGCAAGTGACACTAAACCTATTTTAGCCGATGGTATGAAAGGGAAGAGATGTCAAGTAGATCGTTTCCATTTTCCAGAAACTTCAGGAAGGGGAGGCAAAGATTTCTTAAAACTCCTTTGCGATGTTTCACAAGGAGCTGCCTCTGAGCCTTCTGGTTCTTCCTCTGCAAAAATAATGGAGAAAAACTCAAAGAAATGACAAACCCCGAAGACACTGGCCCTATGCCTCGCAAAAGATTTGCTATAGAGAGCTGAGGGTTAAGACAATTATCCATTCTGCATGAATAGAAAAAAGATGATATCTTTTCTGCTCATTTTTCTGCGACAAATCCTAGCGCCAAATCTAGATAAGCTAACTTAAAAACAATGTGACCTACTAGCGAGAAAGAGGAACAAACAGACAAGGTGTTATGGTGGTTGTAAGCTTATGTTACTAGCCAAAAAAAAATGGGAACAAAGAAAGAAAGACAAGGCTTGCCTTTTTATTAAAAGCGTACTTTAATGGGAAAAAAGACTGAACCAAACGCAGGTAAAAGACAGAAAAAGCAGAGATATCTCCACATTTTATATCTTTATATGAAGTGACAAGATGACAGGCATTAAAGGCCTTTGTTGTTGGGATATATGACCCAAAACCTATATATATATCAATCAACCAAGAAATAGCCAATTAGCATCTCCCACATGGACCACTGAAACATGCAAATTCAACCGACACAATGCACAGCATCAAATTCAAAAGATTGAACAAGAATAACTACAGAGTAATGCGAGTTAAAGACTTGATCCAGAACAAAGAACCTTGTGGAACCATAGCTTGCATACCATATAAGATGAAAAAGTATCTAATTCCGGGGCGTCAAGGGAATGGAACCTTGCATTTAGGAACAATGTTACCAGAATATTTACAGGCGGGGATCTTTTCATTAGTAACAAGGCAGTGAATTCTCCTCGGCACCAAACACGTGCATTCTTATCAGTATATATGGTCCTTGATTTTTGTTATGTTTCTTTTTTCCCATTCGTGTTTCCTTTCAAAAAACAACACCGTTGTTGTCAAAAAAAAAAAAAAATGGTCCTGTTTGTTGCCTCAGAGGCTGCCTCACTTGTGCATCATGCATATAAAGTGATAAGAAAATAATTTCACAGAGAAGAAGAGAATCCTACCAAACAGTGTCTTGATGGTTGGCCTCTTTGGTTTGGTATTTTTCTTCTTCAGTTCAGCTACAAAAAGAGAAAGGACATGCGCACATTAGTATTTTCATCTTTCACTGTAGACAAGCATTTTAATTAATAGATATATTGACCTATTTATGTATGTGTATAAATAGAGAGAGAGGTAATAGTTACCCATTCCTGGTACTTGATAATCGTTAACAATTTCAAAGTTCTTGTATGTATAACCCACAAAGTTAACATCCTTGGATGAGAGCATCTGCATGCAGGAGGAGAATGATGAGGCAAAAGATGAAATTTAAAAGATAAAATTTAGAAAAATGAATTCAAACAAAGTACAATGCAAGCACAAAGAAACATAAATATCCTTTCAAACCTACACATTTTAAAGAAAATGAAATGTTGGATGGGAAGCACCCTCACAAATGTAAAAATGGCTGTGTTAGTGACTGTCCCATCGTTGTACCATAGCCGTTCATCACTAGAACGCACAACCAGGAATGGATGACTGTGATGCGACAGTCAGAATAGTTGCCACTGCCATTAGCATCTCCCAATTGAATTGAACTCAGAGTCTTATATATCATAATAGAAATTACCAGACTCAATTTTCACCAACAGAAATCATACTAAGGCATTGCATCCTTCCTCCTCGCCACATCCCGATTCCTGTGACTAAAGTCTGATTCTCTTTTTAACAATGACTACCATCCTGCCTTTTCATGTCTTCTTCTCGTCTCTCAAACTGAATGTTTTATCAACATTTAGTCCACAAGCATACCCTCAGAACTTATAGCACGATTTAGACAACTGATGACCACAACCAATGTTGTTTTCTAATTGAAAGACGCTGCAACCGTTTGTGGTTAAAAACATATGGAGAAGTTTTTTTTCTTTCTTGCTTTTTTTTTTTGGGTGAAAGATACGGGAAACTTAAACTTTGACCTCATTGTGTAAAAAATTTATAACCTAATCAATCCTATGAGTCTCCAAATTCGATCAGATATATTCAATTAAACCTGTCTTTCTACAGTGCATGAATAGGTCCATGACAAGTTAAAAGGACTACAAATCTAACCGCTACCAATGTTTAACTTGTCTTGTCTTTTACCGATTTTATTAAGAGAAAAAGTCTACAGACTGTAGACTTTGCTCCTCACTGGAAAATGTTACAGCCAATACGAACAGAACTCAGTGAGACTTTGACAACTATACTGGACACATAATTTGAGACCGAAACTATTACTGGGAAGATACAGCGCTTCTCTGTAAAGTCCCAAACCAGTTGCAGAGTACGTCGGACTAACCTTTCTCCAAGGACCTCCTTTAGATGATGTTGGTGTTCGGTTGTCAGACTGCAGAAACAAAGTAGGGATATAAATATTAAAGCATTGAGGCCAAAAAAGGATGCATCAACATTTCAGCTCCACTTTTTTTTACCAAAAAAAGAGAGAGAGAGAGAGACCAGGCGCATACCTCATCAAACTTCTCAAAATTTTGAGTATCCAACTCATCCTTGACTTGGGGTATAAATGCAGCCTCCATTTGGTATATTCTCTTCCAGTCAATGCCACTAAACCACGGATGAGCCTACAATAGAGGAACCAGCCAGGTAATCACCACATGAAGCATTCACAAACTACAACTAAACAAAAATTAGAAAAGGACACACCATACGACACCTTTATTTCATCTGCACCTTTTGAACCAAGTCTCTGATTAACATTGCACAGTAATTTGCTAATAAGATCCTTTGCCTCAGAAGATAATTTGGCTTCTTCAGGGAATTTTAAGTGTGTTCTCCAGTTGACAATCTGAACAGAGAAAGAAAACTTTTTAAAGATAAAGATTGGTAACATAACAATACTTTTTCTTCTCAATTTTTACCTAATCAAAAGTATATAATAGCTGAGGACTTAAAATTGGTTGCCCAGTTTACACACCGAGTAAAAGAAAGAACAAAGTCCTTTACAGATTAAGATTACTAAATCAATATGTTCCCCACTTCACCTTTAAATATCAAAATATTTATACGTGAGTTTGTGCGCGCGCGTTATGCAGAGACAACTAAAGAGTTGAGTCCACCAACAACCCTGAATTGATGATTCATGATACAGACTACACATGATGCATACTTGTAACTACTACCACAAATGACCACGGACCTACAATACTACTTCTCATCATGCCTAATAAATAAAAGGTAAAAATATAGACCTCCCTTCAAGGGTATCTCCATGTTCAGATTTGCAAGGAAATTACAGTAAAATCCCAAAGGACATCAATAAAGCAAGTATATGTAAAAATTAACATATAAGGCAGTTGTCACTGAAGGATATGCATTAATAGCTATATTAAAATTCCTTCAACAGAATGAGACGTGCATGCAGTGAAATGTCACAAGAGACTAATAAGGGAATGTGAGAGTTGGAAAATAAACTAAGCAAAAAATGCCTTTAAAATTTATGAATCTTCATGTCAACAGTGTTTCCCAAAACCAGCAAATATAACAGCAGCACTGGGAAGATACCTTTCTACATGTTGACATAGGATCATCTGAATAAAAAGGCGGATAGCCCACAAGCATTTCAAACATAATAGCACCGAGAGACCACCTAATTAGAAACAACCAAATCCATAAGCACTGAGAACAGATCTGATTCAACATCACTATTAAATGGCAATAAGCTAAATCATGTATTTCTCCTTTCAAAACGTCAAGTGTAATATACACAACTAACCAATCACACTCCAATGCATAACCTTTCTTCAAAAGAACTTCAGGGGCAATGTAGTCAGGTGTGCCGACTGTAGAATAAGCCTGCAATGTCCCAGTATCAAAGGCTCAATGTTGCCAAAAACGAGAATCTTCACAAAGACACCACAGAATTTTGTCAAAAGCAAATAATTGAAATATATCTGGTCAAAAGAACATCCTTCTTTTCTGACTTCCTCAGTTATTGTGTTTTCAAAAGCAAATAATTGAAATATATCTGGTCAAAAGAACATCCTTCTTTTCTGACTTCCTCAGTTATTGTGTTTTCAATACTAGGCATGATTGTTTCCTCCATAAAACCTTTTTTTTTCCCATAATGACCAAACAAGGGAGCGAACATAACCGTTTTTTCTATTAATGTCATGAATTTGAACATCATGAACAAGAAAGGAAATGAAAAAGAAATTCAGTAGACTGTGGAAACTGACAAGCATCCTCCTGTTTTTCTGCCAGTGCTGCAATTGCTCTTGCTGCGTGCGCTTAGAAGCTAGAGGTCGTTCTGCATTTTGCGATCTGCCACTAAAGCTGTCCCCCATCGAAAAATCATTTTCCTGAAGAGTGCTACAATCTAAAGGTTTACATAAACCAAAATCTGATAGTCTCAAGTGACCATATCTATCAAGTAGCAAGTTGTCAGGCTTTATGTCTCTGAAGCAGGAAAAACAACATATGAAGAAATCAGATATCTAATGCGGTACAACACGAATGGACAGAGTAAAACAAGAACAATACTTGTACTGAACACAAATAGACACATACCTGTGTATGTAGTTATGTTTATGGATGGATTCTATAGCCAAAACTGTCTCCGCAACATAGAATCTGGCCTCATCCTCAGTCAATATGTCTTTTCTCATCAGCAGAGTCATCATATCTCCACCAGGTAGATACTCCATAATAAGATACAGGAACTCCTCATCCTGGAAAGAACAATACAACTTGACGATGCAGTTGCTATCCACCTCCGCAAGCAAATTTCTTTCAGCTTTCACATGTTCTACCTGAAAAAATTATAAACTGACTACCAATACATACAGTCAACAAAAAACAACACCATACGCTGCAGGCCAAATCATACCATACCTGACCTCTACGAAGCATCTCCGATTTCTTAAGCTTTTTCATTGCATATACTTGACCTGTTGTCTTTTCTCGACATACCCTGACCTGCAACATAAAGAGTACTCAAATTAGACACTAAAGAAATTGAAGGGTTTAAATAGAGAAGAAGAAAGATGCTACCAGGTCCACAACAGAGAAACATAATCAACCATCAAAACATAACTGAATATATATACCTCCCCAAATGCTCCCTTCCCAATCATAGTTAGTAACTCAAAATCATCAGCATCCATTTTATGCCTCTGAAGACGCATGTATTCAGTTTCCTTCTTCTCTAAGAACTTAAATAGATTGGTTTGATCTTCCTCAGACACATCAGCATCAGCCAACTTTTGCTCCAGTAGATTTCGTCTGCACCAAAATAGGGATAAGAATGGATGCAAAAAGACACTTTATTGTGTAATAAACACCTAACCTGCAATGTTAACAGTCTACTTTCATCTTATATCGTCAAAGGGTTAGAGTGAAAATGCCAAGAATAACCAAGAGAGACCATCGCTTCCCAGAAAGTACAGAGTAGCATTGTCAGAGAGCATAAAGGAAAAAAATGCTCCTTAACTGACTGCTTAGAAATTACTAGAGAATAGTGCTGCCTCCTTTCTTTCAATTTTTAATTAGAAGTGATGCTCACTCTTCCTGTGAACCCCTTGTCTAGTTAGGACTTGCTATCTCACGCACCGCCTCAAAAGCTTAAATTAATGGGAAAGAACCCTTCTAAACCTATATCTACTTTCCAGCAATTACTTACATTCAGCCACTAACTCCGGCAAGGATCCAAGATGAAGCTGATAAGCTGACAAAATGCACCAGCACAAATCGAATGTGTGAACACAGTTTCGCCGAACCAAAATTCTCATACCATGTTAAATCACTAACTAACGTACAAACTATAAGAAACAAAACAGTTTCCAGGCAACAAACTATCCAGAAGCTTAAACTACTTAAAAAATAGACCACAATTTACATCGGTACATCAAGTTCTAATACTTGAAAGTGATGAAGAAGTCTGACATGCAGCTAATCATTATTTCTGTTAACGTGGGCAGAAGAAAGTAAAATACAAACTTCCATTACTAATGAAAAAGCATAGAGAAAAAAACTTGAAGTAAAACCCTTATACACTTCGCTCAACATTATTGATACGTCATAGTGAGTATACATATGAACGGCCTAGTGCACAAATCTCGCATTACGGGATCCATGAGGGCCTGATGTAAGCAATCTTACCCGTGACCCACAACTCGAAATAGAGACGTGCATGGCCCTAACTTATAGAAATTCAAGTTGGGGTTTTAAACACCACCAATATCAATTTCTTGAGAGGTGATAATCAGATGACATGTAAACATCAGGCCATCATAGTGAGTATGTTAAATAAATTAACCTGAATCTAACATCATTCGGTCTAATGAACTTCTCTCGATATAAAATTACTCAAACGGAGGGATTTAACAGACGGACTAAGAAAACATGAAGAATCTAAAAGTTTAGAGGCGGCGACGTACCGCTCCTTCCTCTCTTGCAGATTTTTCATCTGCTCCTTGTAATGATTCTCTATGTACTGCTTTGCAGCTGCGACCTTCTGTTTTGTAATATTCGAGGCTTCTTCAGCACTAGTTGGTTTTGAATCTTCATTTCTAGGCGTGCTGGATTCAGCTCTCTTGGTTGAACTTGTAAACCGCTCTCGTGGCTGAAACTTCTGAAACCAACTCCTAGCCGAATCCATGACTCAAAAAAAGAACATCAATGATTGACACGTGTATTCATTGGCCCCCAAAAGACCACATATAAAGTAGGTTCAATCTGCAATAACAGAAATTAAATCCAGTAAAGATTCACACACCCAGTCCTTAGCATCTTACTCACTTATTGAAGCACTTATATGCACATGTATGATTCAGAGACATTTAGATAGGAGGAAAACTATTCATGTACCGACAATCATTACCAAAGTTGTACAAATATCTATGTGGTTAGATTATGTGCCGCAAAAAATGCAACAAAATATGTGTTTACAGTTTCCGTATATAATTTTGTACCTTATTTCATTACTCTAGATAGAATCACTGTTCGAAAATATAAATCCTCTGCATAAACATTGCACAGCACCTAAGATTTGACAATCAACAACCCTGCAATAAAGGAAATGACCTAAGATTTGACAATTTTGAACCCTACAATTTAGGAAACTACGTAACTGAGCAAAGTGAAAGATAAGCCAATAAAAACAAAAAAAAAAAAATTATAACCACGAAAAAGATACAAAATTATTTGACGGGTGTCATTCAAGATGTTCAACATGACACAAAACATGAAAAAAAAAAACAAACAAATAAATAAATAACCTAAAATTTAATCTAGCTATTCAGAGTTGAAGAATTAAACCCCAGAAACGAAGCATTGAGTCTCCAATGGGGAAAGCTTGAAAGTTAAGATAATGAAATTAAAAGAAATTCAACTGGAAAAGTACAAAATTATTTGAGAGGTCGTTCAAGATCTTAAAAAATGATATAAAACAAGAAAAAAAAACAACCAGATAAATAAAGGAATCTGATATTTAATCAGAATAAAACCCTAGAAACGAATGACTGAGTCTTGAAAAGGGGAAAATTGAAAGAATCTGATTGTAATAGCGGAGAAATCGGATTACCGGTGTCGCGAGAGAGATGACAGCTCGATCCTCCGAAAGCTATAAGATTACACACAGATATAATATTAAAAACAGGCTATATACATACATATATATAATTGAATAATGGATATTAAGACCAACGAGTAATAAAAACGGTTCCGGCCAATTTCAAAACAATATATATACATAATAGTTACGTGATCGTCGCTCGCACGACGTGCCCAAAAATACCCTCCCTCTGCCCATTTTTATATTCTCCGGTCTTACTTGGGCAATACCCGATAAATATTAGCAAACTTTTCCATTGCTTTTTAATTTTTTCAATATGCTACAGAGAATTTTCTTTTAAATTTTTTTTAAAGGAACTTAACGAGATAAAAAATGTAGATATTAATTTTACTCAATTTTATTCATATTCTCTCTCTTAAAGGTTCAATAACTCAAAGCTTACAGTAAAGAGTAGTGGAATATTTATTTTGAGGAAGTTGGAACTATCCATGACTTCCTTAATACTCCTGTTTCCGTTTGCAAACTTTCCAGTAAGCCCTTCTCTCTTTTATAAATTTCAATTTTTTTCATTCTATTTTACACAATTATAAAGATATCACGTCAGGTCGTTATATGAATATTTCGATGCCACTTATTCCTATTGAAAGTTATTTTCTCGTCAAACATTGAAATATGCATGTCCTTTTGTAGTATTTGTATACATGTAGTTAGTGGTGCACCTCTGTCTTTTCCGTTCGTTATTACTCTTATACTCTTATATTTTCTAACTGGTGCATTCACTGGTCTTCTTCTTATATGTCTAAACCATCTTAAACGACTCTCTCTCATCTTATCTTCAATAGGTGTTACTCATAACCTAACCCGAATCTCTTTATTTCTGGTCTCACCACATATCTACCGCAACATCTTGCATTCATCTTATTTTTTAGTAGCCCTACACTCACTTTCATATAATAAAACTGGTCGTACTGCAGTCCTATAAAATTTTGCGACACATTCACTGCAACATAACATCCAATGCTCTCGCACTTTCTAACTGGTGCACTCACTGATCTCCTTATATGTCCAGACTATCTTAAACGGCTTTTTCTCATCTCATTTGTACTAGGTGTTACTCATAATTTAATCTGAATCTCTTCATTTCTGGTCTTACCACACATCTACCATAATATATTCTTCTCAACTACACTCATCTTGTGTTTATCTTGTTTCTCAGTAACCCAACACTCACTTTCATATAATAAAGTTAGTCGTACTGCGATCCTATAAAATTTTGCGATACATCCACCGCAACATAAAATTTTTTATTACTGTAGAATGTTGTTTAAAATTTTGCCCTCAATATTTTTGTCCATGATTTACATAAGTCTGTATTATTTGTATTGAATCGGAAAAACTTTGAAAGTGAAAGATAGATAAAATAGCGAGGAATGATATATTTTTTAGAGTAGGAATAGATGGATAAATAAATACAATAATAATATGACAATATGTAATAATTGAATGAATCCGAATCAACCATGAGAATGAATCCAAATCAATTTGTCATATTTAAAATTTTTATTATTTTTGGTGAGATAATTAAGTTTTGAGCTTTGACATGTGATGATTTGGAATTTTTTTTGGTTTTTGAAAAGACAACTTTATTTTTTGTTTAAACTGCTCTAGATATTAATTGTAATTTTATTTAAGTGAAAATGATAGTTTTTGAATGTAGAAAGGAGAAAACTTGAGGAGAAATTGGTGCTTTTAGGGTAAAAAAAATTAGTTTAATTCGGAAAAAAACTATGGAAGGGGCCGAACATAACATTTCTAAAATACTGAGGACCTAACATGTCATATTTTCAAACTATGGGAATAATTATTATTGGAGCTGAAACTACAGAGACCAAATTGAATTTAATTTGAAACTATGGGAACCATTAATGTAATCATCCTAAAGAAGCTCACTGATGTTCTCTCTTTATTTAACCAAATTAGGGTTTATCTATATCTTCAATTAAAAAAACAAATTAAAAAATTAGGGTTTATCTCTGCCGGAGAGAGTGGCGGTAAGAGAGTCTCTTCTCTCTCTCCCTGCGTGGTGCAAATTCCTGAGGTGAATAAGGTAAAGAAAAGGTTGATTTTTTGGTTATCCATTTTCTCTGTATATCTCTTCAATTATGATTGAACCCATCTAATTATCTGTGGGTTATGTCGAAACCCGATTGTCGTCTCCCCCGGTGATGAATTTCTGTAGGGTTAGTGAGAGAAAGATTTCATTTTTAATCACCGAAAGAAAATCTATTAGAGTTTTGTTTCAATTAGTGAACCTTTACTCATCCTCGGCTGCCCAGAAACTGGATTTTCATGTGGAATTAGCACCTTCCAATACGTACTATGCCGACTTGCAGCACCGTATGCAATTCTACGCCTCCTCGGGCTGCGTACGTGAAGCCCTTGAGGCTCTGAATTCAAAGAAAATCGTCCGTGGGAAACTCTCAGTGTATGATTATAACGCGTTGATTCATAGCCTTTTTAAGTCAAATAATGTTGTTTGTAATGATTTGGTCAGTGTTTATTTTGATATGAAGAGATATGGACCATGCCCGAATGCGATAACCTATAATACCCTGTTGACTGGGTTGCTCTCGCGAGGGGTTTTCGAACATGTAGTTGCTATTGCTGAGCAAATGTGGGCTAGTGGCTTTGTTCCGTCATTTACAATAATGTCAAAAATGTTGAAGAAATTGTTGATATCTGAACATTTAGCCAATGCATTTAGCGTGTTCAAGTTCATGTTGCGGTTGAACTATTTCCCAGCCGATTCAACGTTGAATCTGTTGATAAATCGTCTTAGCAAAGCTGGGATGATCTTTGATGCGTATTTTGTGTTTTCAGTCCTTGTAGAGCAGGGTTATTTTCAAGGAGCGTATAACTATAATCCTATATTATGGTCACTTTGTAAGTGTGGTCAGAGCTACACTGCCTTGCGTTTGGTGTATTATTTAAAGAAAAAGGGCATTGTACACGATGTGTGCTCATACACGGCTTTGGTTTATGGATTTGGTAGGGAAAAATTAGGGTTGGAGGCCTTGAGTTGCTTCAAAGAAATGACTAAGGAAGATTGTAAGCCAAATGTGATAACTTACACTATAGTTATGAAGTT
>MKEJ01060729.1:0-15177 GCA_001753735.1 Embelia ribes
TAATAATATTATTTACATTCGCAAAAAATTTATACGAATTTCCGGGACGTCACATGAGGGTACTCTATTGCTTCCCGAAATGTTACCTAGTCAAAGCAATGTCTTAAACTCTTATGGTGTTCTCCAATGCCAGCCCTTGTTGAAAATTATTAATCTGCTTGGCATTTACAAACTGAAAAGCAGTCTCAGTTATTCGTACTTATCCAAGGCCCTAACATAAACCCCATGAGAGCTTCTACAATTCTTAAATGCATGGATAGGAACTATAAACAAGGGTATCATACGTTTGAAAATCAGATTTTTGCTTCAGTTCAAATTACGTCTGAGCCAAGCAGAGGGATGTTCAAGGAAACAAATGTTTTTTGTTTCTTTCCCTAGCTATTGCAGTTTGCTCCTCCTCCTGTGTAAGCTGGCTTATATCTTATGTCATATTAAAGGTTTTATTTGGATTCTTTACTCAGTTATATCACATACTGACATGTCATATAACCAAAAGTTTTATCCTTTATTGAGCTTATTCATCAGCTTTAGTTTGATAGATTTCTTTTTCCTCAGCATGCAATACTCATGGTGATTAATAAGAAAACTTTGATTCTATATTCCAGGCTTGTTTCAGTTATGCGATTTGATGCATTTATTTAAATGTCTGTGATGTGTAAATTTTGTTATTACATTGTAGTTACAATGATTTTCAATGACTAATCAGAAACCTGAGACACTATAGAGAAGGAAAAAATGGTAAAAACTGCATATGTAAAATTTGCCAGCATTTTGAATAGTAATACTCATGGCCTTTTGAGGCAAAGTGCACATGTATGTAGCTCATGAGAATCGGCATATATCCTCCTAATATATGGCCAGTTATGAAGATGTAGCTTGCAGATTGTCCATTGGTGGTTTGGATTGATTGCACTTGACTTAAAATCTCACTCTTTTTTTTTTGGCCCCTATTTAAGTCTTAATGTAGTTATTCGCATTATTTGCTGTCGTAAACCAAAACTTGTAGGTTACTCTCCTCTTTGCTTAATTGCGATTATGACCTGTATTCTTTTTATCTGCTGTCATTAGATCTGGTTACACGGCAAATTATGGCAACTGAGCTTGTCAATTTGGCCACATGTGAAAAGCTAACTGAAATGGATTGGACAAAGAGCATTGAAATATGTGAATTAGTAGCGCGTGATGAAAGGTATCACATTTATTTTAGTCAAACTTAATTCCACTATGAAATTATGTTCTACTATGAAATTTTATTAATTACTCCTTCTATCCCACTTTGATTGGCTTGGTTTCCTTTTTGGTATTTCCCAAATTATAGGCCTATTAAATTATTTAAATTGTAGTCAAAAAAATATTTGACTAATATAGCCTGTTTAATACCACACCAAGAACAACTTTTCACATTTCTCAATAAAATTATGAGGGCATATTATGAAAATAGCTAGTAAAATTTATTTTTTTCTCTGCATTAATTGAATTTTCTTAATCCAAGTGAAAATTCAAACAAGCCTATTAATTTGGGATGGAAGGAGTAATTAATATAATGCATGTAGTCAGTGTATCTTGTTTAGACAGTTCTTTTTTGGAGCTTTTAATTCTCTCTTTTGAGAAAGATTTCCATTATACATGATTTCTTGATAAGAATGGTAACTTGACTCATGCCAATTCCATGGCAGCATAGATTTTTCTTTTTCTTTTTTAACATATATTCAGATCTCATAAAATGGAAGGTTCTCACTCCTCATTCCATTTTATATTGCTCTACTGCTTCTGGTCATGAACTTGATAAAGCTATTTCCTACAATCTTACGGCTGCCCTCAATAGATTATATTACCATTCCAAGAAGTTAGAAAATTCAGCTAAAAGCTTCTTCTTAAGATAATTAATTTGAGGTGAATAAAATTAGTGATATTTTTGTCCACATAGTGAATCCTATCACTTCTCCTTTTATCTGCGCCAACTTTATATTTTTAACTTTATCATTGTCGAGTTTTCTTTGCTTCATATTTTTCAACCGAGTCTCCAAATTTTTATTTTTGGTACAATTCTATCTTTAAATTTACCTCTGATATAATTTTGTCAAGGCCTTGTTCGACATATCTTTTGTCGTTGGGACTTTCAAATGTTTTGTTCCCTATGTTTGCCTTCAATCCACCTAAAGCATGATTGTGGGTTCTGGCTATCACATAGTTGAAGAGCTCATAAATATATCATGAAATCATGATGATACCCTTTTTTTTTTTTTTGGTTCATTTATTACCTAAGAATCTGCCATCAACTCCTTGTGCTAGCTTCAATTATACTTACAATGTTTTTGTACTTTGATTGTACAGGCAAGTGAAAGATGTCATCAAAGCTATAAAAAAACGTCTCGGTAGCAAAAATACAAATACCCTCTTATTTACAGTTATGGTAAGTACATATGGTGTTTATAGATATGATTCTTTATTTTAATGTCCAGAATAAGGAACGAGTTTTATAATTGATTTACTTTCCATTTGCCTAACTTAGTTTGGATTCAGTTGCGATCAATATGAACTGTTATGAGTGGAATTTCATTTGCCCGCTTCGACCCAATTGCATCTTTTAGACACATATGCGTAAATGACTTGCATGGCTATCTTAATAAAGATGATAGCTTTATTTTGTAATTATATTATTATTTTTGCTTGTTCTCAATGCCTTTGGCTCCCGAAAAAGGTATACTTGTGTAGTATAGTTCAAGGTCAAACCTATTTCTTCTCATACTGTTGATATGTTAATTTGCAGTTGTTGGAGATGTTGATGAATAATATTGGAGAACATGTCCATAGGCAGGTTATTGATAAAGGGCTTCTTCCCCTGCTTGTGAAAATTGTAAAGAAAAAGGTATGTTATCTTCGACTGTTTAGTCATTAATATTGCACCTGTGTCAATTCAACTTAATTTGAAGTGTCTAAAGTGTTCTCTCCCTTATCAGTCAGAGTCGTCCGTGAGAGAAAAGATATTTCTTCTTCTTGATGCAACACAGACATCCCTCGGTGGAAAATCTGGGAGGTTTCCTCAGTATTATTCAGCATATTATGAACTTGTGGTAAGTGAAAACAGCCCACTTATTCATTCTGTATAGAGTCATCCTAATTTAACCACGGTTACTTTGGCAACATAGGTTTATGCTTGTTCGAATATTCTTTATTTATGTAATAAGAAAAAAATGTCTCAGGGATCTTCGAGTTTATGTCTGTCCCTTGCAGTTGATTTTTGGAATCATGAATTATATCTGGCAGATATGCGAGTAGAGAAACCATACATGGAAGATGATTAAGGGATCCTCTCAGAGTTACCTTTTTCAAATGTCCATCCTCATGGAAGGAGTAGAATTCAATTAGAACAAATAGGTGAGAATAAAACAAAGACACAAGAATTTACATGATTTGGCTGCAAAAGGCCCCTTCCATGGTTGGAACATATATTTTCATTTCAGCTCAATAAAAGCAGACATATATGCCCTCTATTTATATAAATTGTCCCATTCCTACAGGCTACAGATAAAGAAACTAGATATAAAAATATTCTTGTTGAGGATCCATCTAAATCTTCCCGTATCTGAAAGCTATGGAATAATAGCATCTTTGTTGTTACTTGATCTCCAATACTGCCTTGCAAGATAATCGTGGAGCGACTTGAAATGGTCATATTGAAGATGAACACCAACGAGTGCAAATCAGAACAAGAAGGCGTTTTTCACAACAACATGCTTCTCAAACAAATTTGAGATAAAAACAATAATTCAGAGTAGTTTATCACCATATATAACTTTGAGGTTGAGTTGAAATTTGTTCTCTTAAGAATTCAATCTCCTCTTCTAAAAATAGCCCTCAAATGATCTCTGGATACCATGTACTGAAAATTTTTGTCCCTGAGACATGAAATGTTGGAATTCAATACTAAAATTTGTAAATTTTTTAAGTATCTTGAATTTTTTATTTAATTTTGTCTGTACAGTATGTTTATAGTGTAGATACTTTAATACTGATATTTTAGTTTCAGAGTGCAGGCGTAAAGTTTCCTCGGAGGACTCAGGCCATTCCATCAAATAATCAACCTACTACTGTTGCAAAGTCAGACGCTTCACCAGCAGAGGAACGTCATGCCATTTTACGCGAGAGATCTCCAGCAAAAGCAGAACTGCAGACTGTTTCTGAATCAAGGTACGTGTCCTGTTTTCCATTTAAACTTTTAGGTTTTTCCGGTCTTATGACTTCTGCCTCGGCCTTTGTTTTCTTTTCTACTCCCTTCGTCCATAAATAATATGCCCTCTTTCCTTTTTAGGTTGTCAAAAAATAATTGCCCACTTCTAGTTTGGGATTACTCAATCATTGCAAAATTAATTGATTTACCACTATTGCCCTCTTCTATTTACAAAGGACAAAAATCAAACAATGATCAATGGGGGCATCTTTGGTTATTTGCACTTTATTCAAAAATGTTTAAATGCTAAGTTTTGACTTGCATAAAACTGTGTGCTTGGCCAAATGGATCAGTTATTTGTGGAAAGGGGAGTATATCCAGCGTTTATAGCCCACAACCTGGAAAAGGAACATCCTTTTACAGATATTGTATTATTAGATTTCAATTGATGTTATGAGTAGTAACTTTATGCAAGTAATGTCATTCCTTGTTTGGTTGTGTTTGAATGTGACAGTTGAGTTTGTGGATGGCTCTATTTCCTATGTTTCTCTTTTATTGTTATTAATTATTTTTATTCTTTTCTTTTTGGTGTGTATGCGCTGGGAAGGGGGAGGGAATTGAGTGGTTGATTAGATATGTGCTCTTATTAGAACTGTTGGGAACATAGATGAGGGAAACCAAGTAACTTTTAATTAATAATAATAATAATTTGCACAAACTAACAGTTGGTCCCTGCTTTAAAGTTCATTGGTTTGAATCCTGCAAATAATCCTCTTTGCAAGTAGTTTAAGGTTCAGTTCATGCCCTTGACCTTCTATAGATCCCGAAAGTTCGCCTGGATTCCTAGAGAGTTGACGTAAATCAAGCATTTTTATATATTTGATTGATATTTCTTCCTGAGCTTTTCATTTCTTTATGGCAAAAATCTGCTTGCAAACATTGGCCCATTTTAGAAATGAAAATCTGGGCTCTGGTATCTGCAACCATCTGCAAGGCACATGTCACGAGTGTAGATTTATCTACTGTACATTCAAAACTATGGAAAATGATTCATTAGCTTCTGCACAACATACTGACTCTTTTGCTACATGCCGCATCAATAACAGCGGTAAAGGAAACTACCTTTGGACTATTGTTGTGGGTGGCTTTCTTCATTGTGCCATGCTTTATTTTAGAACGTGAAGAAACAATTGTCCCTCAGGTGCATCATGTATATCAGCAAGAAATATATATATATATATATGTTTACTCCATTAATATCCAAAGTTCGCCACTTATGTTGAACTTTAAAAAACTAAACTCGATCGTATATTCACAAGAAGTACTGCGTAAGAAACCAGCACACTTGATATTCCTGGTTTATGAAGCTTTAAGGTTGGCACTGGACATTGTTTTCCCCCTGTCTAGCCAATCTCTTAAGCAATATTTCGCCCTAAAACACTTTGATCATATGGTGTGTTGTGTATTGCATGTGGGGGCTTCTTGGGCCCTTATATGCACAAGTACTCAGGTCTCTTTCATATTTTTATGCAGCATTATTCAGAAAGCTAGTTCCGCTTTAGAGGTTTTAAGAGAAGTCCTAGATGCTGTTGATAGCCAACATCCGGAGGTATGATGTAATATGGTATTCTGTCTATCGTTATAAGTTCATGAATAAATGTATCAAATGATAATTTGGGTTTCTACAAATCCGGAAAATCTACAGAAACATGTTTTGTAATTGGTCTGAGGAAATGTTTTGAAAGAAGTATATATTGTAATATGGTATTCTGTTTATCGTTATAAGTTCATGAGTAAATGTATCAAATGATAATTTGGGTTTCTACAAATCCGGAAAATCTACAGAAACATGTTTTGTAATTGGTCTGAGGAAATGTTTTGAAAGAAGTATATATTGTGTTATTTACTACTTATTTTTACGACACTACAAGTTGTCTTATAAGATATGGAGTCGCATGTAGAAGCTTTATTGGCATATTCTTTAGATGATTTTAAAAGGAGCGTCCTATTTACTCTATCAGAATTGATTGTGCTATTTTTTGAACTTTGCAGGGAGCCAAGGAGGAGTTCACACTTGATCTTGTGGAACAATGTTCATTCCAAAAGCAACAAGTGATGCATCTTGTTATGACTTCTCGGTAAGTTTCATTTGCTAATAATTTTTTTCTTCATTTTGGTCAAATTTTTTTACTGTTTTTTCGATCTAGATTATATCACTTTTTGTTTTTCGTGCACCACAATTGTGCAAGTTGTACCTTTATATCCTATAGATTATTGATAGGAAAACTCTATATTTTGTTATTTCATATTGAAAGAAGGCTACAATATCTATGCGAGAAACATAATAACATGCTGTCACTAAAACTCCATGATTCTAGTCAATCAGTCCCTTAAAACAAGGGATATAAATTGACAGTGATAAATGGAGAGAATCAAGATATAATCATCCATCTCTCTCTTATTAAAAAAGGAAATAAATAAGACATAAGAATCAGCATAAAATCATAAACTAATTCCTAGAATCAGAACTAAATCAAGAATTCCACACTCCCCCTCAAGCTGGAGAATAGATGTCAATCATTCCCAGCTTGGAAGTAAATTCATCAAACTTCACTTTTGGAAGAGCTTTCGTTAGGATATCAACCACTTGAAGATGTGTAGAAGTGTAAATCAAGTTTAGAATTCCTGCTTCTGCCTTTTCTTTGATGAAGTTCCGGTCTAACTCAACATGCTTAGTCTTATCATGATGAATAGGATTTTTAGCAATGTTGATTGCAGCCAAATTGTCACAGTATACCTTCATTGGCTCTTTTGTTGAGATTCTTAACTTAGCAAGTAATGTTTTCAACCATTTTCCTTCACATATACTTAGAGCTCATGCCCTGAATTTTGCCTCGGCACTACTCCTTGCAACAACGGGCTGCTTCTTGCTACGCCAAGTTACTAAGTTTCCACATACATAGGTGCAATAGCCCGTGGTTGATCTACGGTCTGTAATGGATCCTGCCCAATCTGCATCTGAGTAGACTTCAACATCCTTACTCGTCCCCTTTTGAAAGAAGATTCCTTTCCCAGGCATCTTTTTCAAGTATCGCAAGATGCGATAAATAGCTTCAAGATGTTCTTCACTGGGCTCGCTCATGAATTGACTTACAATGCTAACTAGAAAGCATATGTTTGGTCTGGTGTGAGAAAGATAAATGAGCTTTCCTACTAACCGTTGATATCTTCCTTTGTCAACCGGAGTGCTTTCTTCTTTGAACCCAAACTTATAATACGATTCCATAGGAGTGTTTGCAGTCCTGCATCCTAACATAGCTGTTTCTTTCAGTAAGTCCATGATGTACTCACGTTGAGAAACCACAATTCCTTTTCTCGAACGTGCAATCTCCATGCCTAGAAAGTATTTTAGTGGTCCAAGGTCTTTGATGTCAAACTCTTTAGCAAGGACTTCCTTTAAACAACATATTCCTTCAGTATAATCTCTTATCACAATAATGTCATTTACATAGGAAATTCTGCCCTGGGGAGAGAATTTTGTGAATGTATGATCAGCCTGCCCTTGAGAATACCCATTCTTCTAGAATACTTTGGTGAATCTGTCAAACCATGCTCTAGGAGATTGCTTGAGACCATACAAAGACTTCCGAAGCTTGCAGACTTTGTTAACATTATTTTTTGTCTCAAAGCCTGGTGGGATTTTCATATATACTTCTTCTTCCAAATCACCATTGAGAAAGGCATTTTTGACGTCCAATTGATGAAGGGGCCAATCAAGATTAGTTGTTAACGAGAGTAATACTCGTATTGTATTGAGTTTGGCGACCGGAGGAAAAGTCTCTTGGTAATCTATGCCATACGTTTGAGTAAAACCTTTAGCGACAAGTCTTGCTTTGTATCGATTCACACTCCCATCAGGATTAAATTTGACAGTGAAAAGCCACTTGCATCCCACTGGTTGTTTCCCTTTTGGCAAATCTGAGAGTACCCAAGTACCATTCCTTTTTAGAGCACTAATTTCTTCTCCAATGGCAGCCTTCCATTATGATTTCATTAGAGCATCGTGAATACTCCGTGGTGGCCGATATGTTGGTGATAAACCATTAAAAGATACAAAATTGGAGATAGGATGTTGGGTGCATGATCTTACTCCTTTCCTTATCGCAATAGGAATATCAAGATTGTTATTAGCAATAATATCAGTATGAGTTTTGTAAGAAATGTTACCTGGACTATCTGGACTCGAATTGGATTCATGGTTGTGCTCGAGAAGTGTGGCCCTCTTTTCTCCTTTTGGGGCCTTTTCATCCTTGTATAAACCTGGAGCTCTTTATCAATTGTAGGTTGAGTGCAAGCTAGGGTAGTGGACTCTTGGTTATTGGGCAATGCTAGTTCGGTTCCTGATGGAATGTGGGTATTTAGTTCGGTTTCATATCTAATGGCATTTGGCTCAATTTCTGATGGAATAGAGGTATAAGGGTTTTGATTTCAGATTGGATGGAGGTAATAGGCTCAATTTCAAATGGAGTGGAAGTGTCAAAAGGAATGGAGTTACTATTGTCAAGCCAAAAATTACATTCTTGTATAGTAGAATTCTCCCCCTGAATATGATATTTTTGGTAATAGGATTGGTTTTCAAAAAATGTGACATCCATAGAAGCATAGAATTTTCTAGTGATGGGTGAATAACATTTGTAATCTTTTTTCATGGGAGAGTAACCAAGAAAGATACACTTAATGGCTTTTGCATCGAGTTTGCTTCGGTGGTGTTCATGAGCATGTACAAAAGCTGGCAAGGATGAGATTATTCAATTATTTGGATAGGAAAGGATAAGAGTTTTGCAAGGTGTTTGGAAGTTTAAAACTCTTGATGGCATTCTGTTAATGAGGTATGCTGCTGTAAGGACAACATCTCCCCATAATTGTTTGGGGATGTTTGATGTGAGCATTATAGATCTAGCCACTTCAGAAGATGTCTATTTTTTCTTTCAGCCATCCCATTTTGCAACACAGGAGCTTTGATGAACTATCCCATTACTCACAAGGTACTCTCCGAGTATAGAATTGAAATAATCTCTAGCATTATCATTCCAAAACACCTTTATTTTTGTTTGAAATTGCATTTAGATCATGCTATTAAAATTTTTAAAGATAGGGACAACCTCTGATTTTTCTTTCATTAGGTATATCCAAATTGTCCTAGTATGATCATCTATAAAGGAGACATACCACCGAGCTCCTGAGATATTTTTTTACTCTAGATGGCCCCCATATATCACTGTGAATGATTGAGAAAGGGTGAGAAGTTTTGTGTACTTGGACAGGATATTGATTTCGCACATGTTTAGAAAGTTGACACACTTCACATTGAAAAGACTCGGCATTGATATTATGAAATAATGTAGGAAACAACCTTTTCAAATACCGGAAATTGGGATGACCTAATCTATAGTGCCACAACATGATCGTACTATTGTTATTGGATAAATTTTGAGAGCCAAAAATAGATATACGACTTGCAACTTGAGCTTGTTCTTTAGGGTTATTAGGACCTTTAAGGAGATAGAGCCCTGCGCACTCCTTAGCATTGCCAATTATCCCCCTTGATTCCATGTCCTGAAATTCACAACGATTGGGGAAGAAATTAGTCACACATTTCATATCCTTAGTGAGTTTGCTAATGGACAACAAATTGTAAGTCAAATTGTGAACCAAAAGAACATAACTTAGGATTATGTTATCTGTAATAACAACAGATCCTATTCCATCAACTTCAGATAATGATCCATCAACAATTCGAACTATGGAATTCTTAGAACATGGAATATATATGTGAAACAGATTAGCACTACCAGTCATGTGATCTGAAGCACCAGAATCAACAATCCATTGGGTATTTTTCTCCGTTTGAGTGGTCAAAGCCACTGGAAAATTACCTGTTTGAGCAACTAATCCAGTGCCAATGGAATTAGGAAGAGAAGATAGTGATGATTGTTGGCTGATCAACTTTTAAAGCAATTCAATTTTCTCCTTGCTGAATAGTGTCGTCTCAGTTGCCAATTTCTCCTCTCCGATGGACATGAAACCACGGCTTTTAGTGGAAGCTCTCAGTTTTCAGTTAGACGGCTTACCATGCACTTTCCAACAAGGGTCCTTGGTATGTCCAGGCTTTCTACAATGATCGCACCATGGCCTTCCTCCTTTTCTTGTCGATTATTGTCAAAAGGCAGATTACTCCTTTGGGTTGCAAGAGCAGAACTTTCACTTGTGGTTTGTGTGACTTGGTTTCCCATCATAATCTTTTTCCCACTTTCCTCGCGTTTGACCTCGGAAAAAACTACCTGGATTTGAGGAATTGGCTTAGTCCCGAGTATTCTTCTCCTTACTCCATTTAGGTTTTATTGAGACCAAATAATAAGAACTTAAAAATTCTTTCTTTCTCAACAATCTTTTTTTTATTTGAGACGACATTAAGGACAACCAAGTTTAGCATCATCAAAAAGATCTAATTGGTGCCAATATCTATTTAAAGTATTGAAGTATTGAGTAATAGTGAGTTCTCCTTGGCGTATATCATTTAGGATACTTTTTATCTCAAATAATTCAGAAGTGTTTTCATTATCTGAGAAAGTTTTCTTAGCAGCATCCCAAATTTCCTTTTCCGTCTTGTAGTACATGAAGTCTTCTCTGATTTCTTTGGTCATGGAATTGATTAACCATGACATCACCATGCAATTTTCTGATTCCTAGGCCTTGTTTCAGTTGACGGAGCAGTGGTTGCCCCAGTTAAGAAGTCATATGTTCCTCTTCCGCATATGAATAGCATAATTGAGTGGTTCCATTGTAGGTAATTATTTTCATTTAACTTATGCCAAGTGATAGGCATAACTACGCTCTTAGATCCGCCAATGATACTGGAAAAGGAGCCTTCTTGGTTGGATGCCATGTCTGAGGAGTGGCAAGAATAGCCATTCCGAATTTTACCATTTGAATCGTAATGGATACATATTATGCTCTGATATCTTTTAAAATTATAGAGAGGAAAACTTTATATTTTGTTATTTCATATTGAAAGAAGGCTACAATATATATAAGAGAAACATGACAACATGCTGTCACTTAAACTCCATGATTCTAGTCAATCAGACCCTTAAAACAGGGGATATAATTTGACAGTGATCAATGGAGAGAATCAAGATATAATCATCCATATCTCTCTCATTAAAAAAGAAATAATTACGACATAAGAATCAACATAAAATCATAAGCTAAATCAAGAATTCCACACCTATTCTAAATCAGGTGTTATCAACTAAGTTTTTTATTTTTGATGAAAAATGTGAAATAAAGAGAGCATTTGTAATATCTGTAAGTAAGAGTTTAATAGTTTTATCGAAGGTAGAAAAGAAAGTGGCAACAGCCATTGAACTGCTATGAGAAATGTCTTCCTCAACATTACTGGACTGTGTTAGCGTGAAATTTTGTGCATGTTTTTAATTCTTGTTTTTGCTTTTTTATATATTTTCAGTGATGAGAGGATGGTGTCTCGAGCTATTGACTTGAATGACCAACTCGCGAAAGTACTTAATCGGCATGATCAACTTATTTCTGGTAGGGCAACCTCCACCACTAACCATTTTGTTCAGGAGGAAGTAGAGGAGGAAGAAGAACAGCTTTTCCGAAGGTACTTGCTTGTTTACGTACTGATGACAATTTAATTTTTTTTTAAGTAAGGAAAAGGAATCAATTCAATGGCAAGTTTTTTTTCTTGTTAATTTGAATTCTCTTCTTAACATTGCAATGAAGAATAAGGAAAGGGAAAGGTCACGCTCGAGCAGAAGATGAAGACCGTGAAAGCCTCATACTTCGGCCCTTGGGTGGTGTGGGTTTGTTTGAATCGCCTATTCAGCAGCGTGCGCTTGTGATTGGACCGCCTAGGAAAGTAGACCCACCTCAACCTCTTCAAGAACCTGATGCTAATGGCTTAGGTGCAGGTTCAGGTGTTGCAATTCCACCCCCGCCTGCGAGACATATCGAGAGGGAGAAGTTTTTTCAGGAGAATATTAATAAGTCGGATAGCTCCGCTCTGGCGACTCATGTTAGGGGCCTCTCTTTGCACAGTCGTCGTAGCAGTGGCAATTCTTATAGCTTGAGCACAGATAGCGACTGACAAGTGTTTTTTCCAATATGAATAGAGTTGGCCTCGTTTGTGTCTGGCTCGGATCTCCTCTTGACTGGACATTTAGAATTTGTCTTCCTTATCTTGGTTTTGCTACTTAAACTAATATGATGTTTTTTGTACTTAAAAGTGTTTCTTTCCCGGTTTGTCATGCCTTTATATCTAACTGGTGTTATTTGTGCTTCTATGTATCGTCTTTGTCATTACATATTGCATCCCTTTCGACGTTCAATTAACTTAACTATTCCTTGTTGGTACCGTTGTTATGTTTCAATAAATGCGTGATATTATAGTGTAATGGAAGACAATAAATATAGCATGAACTAACAGTGTCCCGTATTTGTGGATGTGCAAAGAAATTTGTAACCGATTGTTGTCGGTTGTTGCAGCTACTGTTTGGATTAAATTCCAAACGAGATCAAAATTAAAACATTTTTTTTTAAATCTAACTTGTCTGCCACTCAACTTGTTTCTAATCTATTTCAGACAAGGGATTTCTCAGATACAATGTTCGCTCTCTATATGTTTGGAAGGAAGTTGCAATCCCACGTCTGGTCAAACCCATTTTTACTACGGTATTCTGTCGTACTCCTATCTTATTGCAGAATGAAAGTTTGCAAAAAGTGAGTGTAGTATGAAGGACTTGACTCAGGAGAAAGGTTGGAAGGATAATGTATTTATAGATGTGAAGTGCCCCTTTCGAACAGTTTGACAATAATTTTCAATAGGGATGTGTTGGTTCAAATAGACATATCTGGGGTTTTTCACAAATAAATGGAAAGTTAGGAAAGATCCAGCGTGGATGGACACTGTTGTCTGTTCGGTTATAAACCAAAAGGTTATTCTGTTCTCTAATTAAGCGGAAGTTCCTTGCCTTTCGTTACTTAACAAAAGATTGGGACCTTTTTCTTGCAATTTCCAAAAACTTTAATATTAAATAAATATTTAATAATGTATAGTTTATTTATTTATTCCAGATGGAAAATGGTAGGATCCGGGTCGGGTACATCGGACCCACCACACATAGACGTGCTTGCGACACACCGTGTTGCAATAGTAGTTTTAGTTGCAATGCAATGCGCGTTCCCACCACCCTGCAACCACGGTTGGGTTTGACCCGCTCTCCTTCATATTATTGTGCATGTAATGTCGAGCCGAGTGATGTCGTGCTGAGCTGATTCGATAAAAAGACAAAACGTATACCCGTGTGTGGTCACCTCTTTAGACAATGCATGTAAGTCAGAATATAATTTCCACTTGTATGTGAGCTTTTAATTTACCAAGCTAAGATGTCTTTCCCAATTCCACGTGGGCTAAGTCCCACAACTCAACACTTCCCAACTTCTAATCTCCCACTTAGAGATGAAATTTTATTCACTTTTCATGGTTTTGGAAATATGAACACATTTCGAAGTCCTCTAAGACTTCGATTTCCACCAAGAATCTGACAAAATAATTAGGTGAACCCCATCCAAGTTTTGGATCAAAGTTAAATCCATTTACAAGCTAGAAACCTCAACTTCTAAATAAATGCATGAAAAAAAAATCAAAAAATTTCAACAATCCAAGTTTGTGTGCATTTTAAAATGCAATGGAGAGAGTATCACAAAAATTACTACATCATGAAAAGTTACTTTCTTTATACTTGCTAAATAGTGAACGTGACTTTTGAACTATTTACCTCAATTTGTAAATGAAAATAATGATATTCATACAACATCTTTCCGAAGCCACTATTCGGTCCATTTATTTTGTCAATATTGACTATGGACAACCTTGACAATTCTACGAATATCATTGAGAACTAGATATTGATTCATTCTCGTGGAAGCGGCCCCTTCTCACTTCATATAGGTGATATCTTATTAGTAGTGTTCTATCATACCCCATTGAATACTTGAGATATCTTGATCATTAAAGGCCTCTTTTTCTATCTTGCTTTCTCCTCCCAAAAAATACATAATCATGGCCTGCTCACCATACACAACCACCTTCTCTCATGGTGAAGTTATTGTTGTTGTAGAGACTAAAAAATAATTAGGAGCAACACGTTTTGTTGCCCCAAAGTTTGAAAATTAAATTGAATTTTTATGACAACATATTAAAAGTGAAAATAAACAAAATCGAGCTCTATAATTGTGCTAATGTTTGAACAAGTATTTGTAAAGGTTTTGGATTTAGAGAAAAGCTCAGAAAGGTTTCAATCCGTGCAAATGTCATTACTTTGTCAAAAATAGGGCAATATGTCGACTCTTACTTTTATATCAATCATTAAGTTCAAAAGTTGGAAAGATGAGAGTTGAAAGGATAATAACAAGCCTATGTTGACTTGGAGCTTAAACAGTTGACTTATTTGCAAACAATAGACTTATTCATTCCAAACATTCTTCTTATTTGGTGTTGTCACGCTCCGAAGTCCGTGATCCCGGGGACGTGATCTATAAATAGTAACAATAACTACCCATCTCATCAACATCAACATCACTGTGCCATAATATAAATGTAATAGCCAAAATATAATACATCATCAATTTGATACCAAATACATCCTACGTCTCATAATACATCATGCCAAACACATGACCAAAATAATAATGAAGGTATATGTATGTTCTTCACCTCACAAATGAGTCAGAACATAGTTATACTTTCCAGCACTAACCCCGCTAATTAGAGTGCGGAACAACACCAACATAAAAGTACGTAAAATAAATGCGCTAACATGTACACCAAAATAATATGTACAACAACACATCATCCTCTAATTACACTCCAGTCCAGCCTCGGCACCTATAAGATCATATGGTATATATAGGAAAAATAGAAA
>MKEJ01060746.1:0-14754 GCA_001753735.1 Embelia ribes
AATAAATGAGATTTTAATCTAATAAACAAACACTACACAATTTTTATCACAAGCACCTCAATTAAATTTTTTCAATAATTCTATTTCTTTCATATTTAGAATTTCATAATATTATATATTTTTTATATCATATTTTGAATATTACTATATATCTATGTATTTTTTAATTATAGGCACATCAATTAATTTTTTATATTTAATAAAAATGCACTTACAAATAAGAAATCATACATTTTTTTATATTTATTTATCTTTTTGTTGAGTTCTCTTTCCTAATAACAAATATTTAGAAAGGAAATGTGAGAAAGGAAGATTAACAGGTGCACAGCAATATGGTTATTAATAGTTGCCGAGTAAATAGGTGTATTATTTAAGTTGTAAGGGCAAGAAAATTGGAAGATAATAGAATTTTTTTTAGTAATAGTAAATTTAAAAGAATTTATGTCAAAATTACTAGGAATAATGAGATGATTAATATCTTGTGATAGAATAATTAAAGAATTAAATATGACAGGAAAACGCAAAATTTCAAATAATTTTGCAACTTATACCATAGGAAGCAGAAAAGACAAATTTTTTTCGTATGTTTGGATCATTTGAAATGGTGCATATCTTAACTGTTATGAAACGTGAAAGAAAGGTCAAAATATAATGCTCCGAGTTAATACTTTAAATTCAATTGTCATTAATTGCCATTAATGTACACATTCAATTCTCATTAAAAAAATTTCATTAATTTTTTCTTTATTAACTAATTTTAAATTAATTTAATTTTATTAATTGAGATTTTAATATTTATTAATATAAAATTTACACGTGTAAAAACATAGACCGTCAGTTAGCATAATTCTAGCTTGGATGCTATCATGTTATATTATCGTATATGATACATATACATATATACATATATATATATATATACACACACACACACACTAGTAATTTTACTTATAATTTCTTAAAATTTCAATTCACCCCTCGATTTGCCTTAGAACCAATATTTTTTATTAATCAATTTCTCTTACTATCCTTTTATTTTTACCATCAATAGTATCATATGTTTGTATCATTTTGTTTTGTTGTTGGTATTTGTGCATGTATTTTTTTATTTTGGATAAATTATATATGCAATTTTGAATGCACAATTGTGTATAGCTTAACCGTTTATGAAACATTGAAGATAAGTCAATAATTAAATTAAATTAATTTTATTAATTGAGATTTTAATATTTATTAATAGAGATTAACAAATTTTTTCTAGTAACAGTAAATTAAATTATCATTAAAAATTCTTCATTAACATATATTTTATTAACTAATTTTAAATTAAATTAATTTTATTAATTAAAATTTTAATATTTATTGATAAAAATTTTACCCGTGTCAAAAATAAAAATATAAAGTGTTATTTGATACCATTGTAACTTTTGAGACTCTTTTTGTATATTATTATTGTAAACCATATGATACGCGTATGTGCATGCATACATGTGAAACAAAATGTGCATACGTATGTAAACACCTAAAACAAAACTATGTCAATTTATTTTAATTAATAACATTAAAGTTAATATTATTATTATAATATATAAAAAAAATTACTTTATTTTAATACAAAGTGACTATATTTTTTAAAATGTATTACGTTTTTTTTTTTTGCAGCGCATAACTTGTATAGAAAATACAGCCAAATAAAACAAAACTATGTCAATTTATTTCAATTGAATATATCTTTTTCATTTATTTTTATTATTTTTTTGGGAGAATTCACTCACTAAAATCCTCGCCCACCGCAACAACCGAACAAGACGAACACAATCTTGGGCCGCCGCCGCTGATCGGAGCTCCAAATATGGATGCCGACGACGACGGAGACGAAGAGTACGAAGAGATCGAAGGAGAAATTGAAGTCGAAGAAGACGACGACGACGAAGAAATGTCCGGTTCATCGGATTGTTATTATAAAATGAAAGGTCCGTTTATTTTGTTGTTTATTGTTCCAGTTATTGCGTCGATTTGTGATATCTTTGTCAAATTCGTACCAATTTGTAGATGTTAATTTGCCTTGTGCTCAATCTGTAATTAGATTCTTTGTGTTCGCTCCATTTTGTAGGCAAACCTAGAAACCGGTAGTGTGGATAAATCCTAGTTTAGTACTTAAATCAAGGGGACAAAATAAGGCTGGCAGGGTACCGAGCTGCTCGCGCTCGACTCTGTAAAAGCTCAGCTTCGGTTCGCCTCGAGTGTAAATGAGCCGAGCTGAGCTTGCGCACAGGGTATCTCGGCTCATTTGGCTCGTTAGCCGCTCGAAATAAGTTCAATATACAGTATTAAACATACATACCAATATGTGTGTGTGTGTGTGATGTAATTAATATAATAAAAAAAATTACCTTAAAATAAAATTTGAAATCGTGGGAGTAAAATCCAATTTGCTTCCATTCACTATTAGCATGGATAAGGCATCGTAAATATTTTCAATCTTTCCGGCTTTGAAATTCACTCCAGTAATATCAAACAATGTCAATCTCAATTAGTACTTCCGGGATTAAAATACGTTGTTTGCTTTGCATAGAAGTGCGAATCATACAACTCATGAGTTGCTCGAGCTCGGCTCGAATGTTAGTGAGTCAAGCTGAGCTCGATCTTGTTCTCTTTTTTCCAATCCGAGCTCGAGCATCCCAAAGTTCGGTTCTGCTAGGATCATAACCATCCCTAGGTTAAAATACTTGTTTGGGGGACCCTCTTACATTCTTTCTCTTTGTCGCTAGATCAGTTTTAAACTAGATCTGATGGCTAGATATAAAATATTGTTTTAAACTAGAATCATCAGATTAAATTTAAAATTGATCCAACGGCAGAAAAAAAGAATGCCGGGTTTCGAATTAAATATGGATTGAAGCTTTCTTACTCCTTAATGGGTAGGTGAAAGTTGGAATGGAATTATTTATCCTTAGTGAAAATGAAAGTTATGCGAGGGAGAAATGTGCGATAGGAATGAGAGTGAAATTTTCACTTGATGCATTGTATAATTTTTTTCTATCAACGGGGCTAATACGAAGATAAGTTTAAGACCACCATAAGCAAAATGGTCATCCATCCTCTAATTGGTGTAGAAAAATCAATTAGAGGTGTCAAAATTTGGAACAAATAAATGGAAAATGAATATGATCTTCTCAAAAGCTTGGATTAGAATTCTAGATGCGGAATGGTTGTAGGGTTGAAATTGTGTCTGCTACTAGAACATGAAAAGTTTTTCATTCTATTCCTTTCACTCATAACGAGCTAGGTCTTAAATTCACCGACTTTATTCCACATCTCATTTGATTCATGAATTCATGATTATTTTTTTTACCTTAGATACAACCATTCATGTTATATCACTTTCATGTCTTACATTCGCCCTCCACATTTATAAAACTCACTTTAATGCTTCTTTCTCCACAATGTGGAATTCAAGGTAACATGCACATATCCCCTTATGAAGGCATGTTCATAGCCCTTTCTCTTCTCTACCTGTTTCGATAACGACCACAACATGCCTTCGACAAGAAGTTTGTTGCTAGAGTTTTAGTTTAAGGAATAAAGTGAATCATCTTAAACAATCAAGCCCGTTTAACTTGGTTCCTTTCCTACCATATCGAAATCTCAAATGATGGCCGACCATCTTCTGTTCTATCTTTATTATAGATCTTTTAGTACCATTTTCTTTCAACAATTTTAACGGTTGTTGTCAAATGTGTGCAACTTGTGTATGACGGCTCAGCGCTTCCACATAGTGCAAGATTGTCTGCATTGAACCCTGTTATGCGTTCGACACTAAATCACCAAAATCCTCTATGGAAGGTGTATCTGCTCTCGCTCTCACATTTCTCTTCCTTAAGGATCTTTTTAATTTAGACTTCTAGCACTCGTGCTCCTGCTCTCACTCCACAATCTGGTGACCTAGGATTCCAATGCAAGAACTTCTCACTATTCACCCATGCTTGAATTTTTCCTGTCCGAGCATGCTTAACTTTCTTTTTTTTTATAAGTAAATATATTATAGAACCAGCGCCTTCAGAGGGTGAATCTTGTACAAGACCCAAATCATGGGCCGCCAAAAGGATATCTATAAATATTAAATCCATGAAAGAACCTAATTATAAAAGCTTAGCGTCTGCTCCAAAAAATAAAGGAAGCAAGGATTTTGAAAGATCCCACATCTATGGTATGCTACAAGTGATATTAGAGTTATACACTACACCTTCAACATATGCCTTACGAGGAGGTGACGTTAGCATTGTAGTGTCCGGGACTAGTTTACTAGTGCAACGTCCACCCTCAAGGCACAAAAGGGTGACGCCGGTGGAACCGAGACTAAAAAGAATTAGTGCAAAGCCCACCCATGTAGTGCAAAAGGGGTGACGTCGATATCGCCGGGACTAAAAAACTAGTGCACAGCCTGCCTACGTAGGTGTAGGTTGCAGAGCGTGGTGGATTGTAAAGATCCCGCATCGATCGTGTAAGCTATTGGTATGTTGTATATATGCCTTGGGTTCCCTCCCCCTCAATGGCTAGCTTTTGGGGGTGAGTTCTCCTAAGATATGTTATAGATTTTCCCTTTCAACATAACTAAAGATTATTGTATGCCTCAAAAACTCTCGAATTTCTATCGCACCAAACACTCCACATCACCACTCTCTCTAAGCATGATTACCTGTAGACTTTTGATTGAATTAACGCTCTCATGGCCTCAATTTGTATTATTAGATTCACGATGGCACATATATCACAACATTCCTCTTTTAGACTTAAAGATGGTGTGGAGTTGCTTCCCCGCGTCTCTGTGGCATTCGGTCCAACCCTCGCCTCAACCTATAGCCCGCCTATCATGTTTTTCCCCCCCCTTTCACTTTCAAGCATGCGTCCTGCCGTGGTCTCACACTTTTAGGCTGCTAGAGGCTATGGTGCCGTTTCTAATGACCTTCACCTCTGTGTAGTATTACATGATCTGTTTGGAGACCCGTTATGTGGGCGATGTGAAAACTTTATAGGGGGTCACCCATCCCTGAAATTGCACCACCAAGCATTTAAATGCAGAGTTCCAATTGATTTTTGGCACTTTCACGCCTTAAAATGCGTTGGACTTGGTAGATTTACTATATTACCTATATTGTACATTCCCTTCCACACCCAGGCGATGTGGGACATGAGTTGCTTCACCCTGTCGCTGTGAGGCCAACTCACAGCCTGGCCTTAACCCACAGCTGATTCGTCATAGTGTGTGAATAGGCCTTCAAGCCCGAGGGGTGTAAACTCATCTCTGAAGGAAGGGTTAAGCCAAGCACCTTCACCTTTTGACAGCACATGGTGCTTAGACACCGCCTTGGCTGAGGGCCATCAGGCAAGCAACTGAAGTACTGCAAGTTGAGATATTTGGCGTGGGCGCTGGAGCATTTTGGGAATCTTTCCTCGAGAGGATGCACCACTGATATACTAGTTATGTTCCCATTGTAATGGTGGGTAGCCAAGTTCTAAATGGATATAGCAAAGGCCACCCCAAGATAATCAAAACTTTTAACTCTTGCGATGATCACAGAGATGTCATTGACCACATTTCTTTTGAAGTTATTGGCGAAAGCATTGAGTGGTTGACTGGAAAATGGGATTAAACCACATTAGATGAAGATACTGAAGATGATATGGTATTCAATGGTAATGATGGTTGCACATGATGTGTTATGTTCTGGCAAAGTGATGAACAAACTAGAAGTAATAGATCCAAGCTGAACAGAATACACTCTAAAGTTTCATGTATAATGATTTGAAGTGTTTTGAGTCTCTGTTTGACGAGGAGGAGGAACTTGATGGGCATCAATTCAGCCAAGTGGGTGAAACTGATGTTGACGATGGATATCTAGCTCTGTACTAGAAAGAAGCATATATGGTTAGCTATTGATTGTGATATTTTTTAAAGAATTACATCTGTCTTAATTATTTATGCTATTAGGTTGCTGAGCAAACCTTCTTATATGGTATCTCTTTTATCATAAAAGAACTAAACAATTAGCATCCCAACTTCACTCTTGTGCCCAGGTTGTTTTGTGCCTAGCGTTCCCGCGTTTTGAAGACCTATTGCATTCTGTATGGTTTTCATTTTGTGTCTCTTAGTGAAATGTTATGTAGATTGCATAGGCTTGACATTATACGTGTCACTATGAGCCACTAGCTGATACATAACTAAGCAACTAGCTTGTTGTGGCCTTGTAGATGTTAGCCATGGAATGGAGTCCAAGGGACTCGAAGAGCATTCAGTGTCAGATACTTATGGCCCAGTAGATGGTAGTACTGCCGAGTCCAAGTTTTCTACCGCGAGCAAGGCAACAGATGAACTATGTGTTGATGTTGATGAAAACAAATCACTAAAATTGGGAAAGCATCTGCCTGCTGCTGATGAGCTAGAGCCTGCTGATGACAAGAAAGATCCTGATGCATCTGTAGAAAGAGAAGCCCTAAGTGGTAATGGCTTCCATAACGGTAAGGGCTTTTTTCACCAGGGGTGTGAAACTGCTGAATCTACTGAGCCCTCATACAATATTGTTTTTGGTAAAGAAGCAGCTGCCGCAATATCCACCAAAGATGGATTTACTGAAGAGGCTAGTGGTGTAGTGGATGTCAAGGAAGATATTAAAATAGCGCAGGAACAATCTGGAAAGGACGTAAACGAAGGGCTGACTAGGTGCGATAATACTGATTTATATATGCTCTTGATGTAGCATGAACATTTTAGTTAAATTCCTTCTTATCCACACAACCTGTTTGCTAATGACTGGTAACTTTTCCAGTTCTTCTCTTCCGCAAATAAGGCCTAGAAGTCTGCCCCCCGTCCCTGAGTTAAATGACATGAACAAAAGACCAGCGGTCATATGCAATTATTTTGCTAAAGGTTGGTGCATCAAAGGAAGTTCATGTAAATTCCTTCACATTAAGGATCATGCAAATATCCCAAGCCAAAAACCCGAAGGAGATGAAGGCAAAATACGAGTGCAGTCTGATTTTGGTAATACTTTTCCTATATTGATTTCTAAGAATCCTCTTTTGAGTTTGGTTACCCTAATAAAGAAATTGCCTTCTGTCAGGTTTGAGAGAGAGCACTGAAAGATCAGAAGCAAATGGTATCCCTATAGCAACAAGTTCTCCATCTAGTGTAGAAAGGAGCCAATCACGGGAGCTTGTAGAAAGCCAAAAGTTAAAGGCAAGCCATGAGACTTTGCCTCGTCAACGAGAGGATTCTAGTCATGGGATTTCTCCATATTCTAGGTCTATCTCCTCTTTCGGGGATTACGGAGGAAACAATATGAAGCTCAATTCATTAGAAGATAATTCAATCAATAGGAATGGCTGTCGTCCCGATATGCATTCAGCCTTGAGTTTTTCTACTCGAACTAGCGGGATTTTGCCATCATTTAGCTCTTCAACATGGACAGTGGCATCCTACTCAAATAGTTCTTTCGATAAAGATCCCCTTCATGCTCTTCGATCTACTTCTTTGCTAAGAAGCTCTTCTCCATTCTCTGGTTCTGAATCTAAATATCACTCCCTAAAAGGTTTTCCTATGGATCCTCTGCCTGTTGCTGGGCATAGGACTAAAATTTCTTCTGATGATTGGGAGCCATCTGTCCCTTTTCGGCCTTCATTTCCATATACTCAAAATTTGTTATCTCCGCTAACACTTTATGATCCTATTCGTGACAGCATTGAACCACCTAAGATAGGAAATGGGGTGTCAAAGTTTCCTTTGAGGCCAGAGACAACCATAACACACACCGATCGAACTATGGATGATGATCCTGCTTTACCAAAAACCATTCAACCTGAATTTGGGTCTGATAAACATTCCATTTCTGGTCACCACAAACCCTTTGACCTATCTGAAAAAGGAGGAGAAACTGTTGGGATCTCAGATGATGAACAGAATTCTAAAAGTAACTTGCCTAAAGAAGAAAGACCCTCAAGGCATGTCCTTGGTAAAGATATAGCAGAATCGAAAAAACGAATTCATGATTCTATTCCCAGACTGCCAAAGAGTGGGATAAGTCTGAAAAAGGAATTAGAAATGGGTAGGGATAGACAACAGAGTGAACTGAATCTTGATATGGGGAGGGATATGGAGCAGAGAGAATTGAAAGCAATGAAACATTTTCGTGTTGCTCTGATAGATTTTGTTAAAGAATTAATAAAACCAACTTGGCTCGAGGGTCGTTTGAGCAAGGATGCTCACAAAATGATTGTCAAAAAGGCAGTTGAAAAGGTCCTTAGAACAGTGCAGCCCCACCAAACACCAAGTACCGAAGAGTCAATTAGACATTATCTTTCAATCTCTGAACCGAAAATGGTCAAGCTTGTTGAGGTAAGTGTCTTGAATACTGTGGTTAGACGTAGAGATATTTAGGAATATTTTGAAGTATCTGGCATTTGACATCTAGTTATTTTCGCGCAGGGATACGTTGTTAAGTACGGAAAATCTTGAGCTGGCAAATACTTGATTTTCTAGAGAACTGCCTTTGATTCAAACTAATTGGAGCCATCCTCATCATCTAAGGCTATCTCCATTACTGTCAGATGTCAGAGAACTGTGCCTTTTTGGATGCCTAAAACTCTCAAAGAAATTTGTTGAGAATGTGTAATTCTCCTGTTTTTGGAGTAACTCGGGATGTCTTTTCAATTATTTTAAATCTGTTTTTTTTTTCAGTGAAACACATTAATGCATTTCAACCGAAATGAAGTAAAGAATGTGCATGGAAAGCTTACAATTTCCAAACCGTAGTCTCTGATTGGCCCTTTTTTATTTGTTGTGACAATTAGCAAGCTAATTTGTCGGCTCCCTATGCGCAAGCATGAGTATTTGGTTGATCAGTTTAGTTAGTATTATTCGCTCTTTTATTTTAGTCAGTCCTAGGATTTACGTCCTATATAAATTTCCTAGTTGTACGGAAATGATGTGATTCTGATTGGAAGTTGATTAGTTAGGATTAAGAATAACCGTATGGTTGTTTTCACTCCTCCCTCTTCCTGGTTTTCTCCTTTCTTCTCTCTTGCCTTATTCTATTATTCTTTCTCTCTTGGCTTCCTAGTCTATGCTTAGCTTATTTCTTCTACTTCTTTATCTTTTGTATAGCTTTTATTTCGTTCTTGCTTTTTACCGCGAAAAGGTAATGGGACACAAAACAAGACCCGTCCTGATGATAACTGAATGCAAAAACCAGATAAAATATCCCATTCTTCAATTTAAAAAGGATTAGATTATGGTCTTCCAAGACCATGATGAAAAGAAAAGGGGCAACGAATCACCTTGTCTCGGACCTATAAAATTCTAAAAAAGAACACTTATGGGCACCGTTAAAAAGAACCTAAACTTGATTGTATAATGCAACCCCAGATCCACCACCATTTATTGTTGTTCCAACTCAACAATCAAAATCTCCAAACTCATATGGTCAAAAGCTTTTCAAATATCAAACTTAGAAAGTAAATTAACTTCCAAACAGGAAAACCTATCCTTGTTAAAAAGAAAGTAATAGTGAAGCCATCCTACCCGGCACCTTATCCCCTCTTAAATTTAGACTGTTAAAAATAGACCGAAAAGGAAGTTCTCCAGATTTCCTTCTCCCAAAAATCATTGAATACTTAAGTACTACTCTTATTAAGCATCATACGGGATGAACACTTCAGCGGAAAGGTGAAAATATCAGAAACCTGAATTACCAATCATAAATATATAAATGAAAAATGATCCCATAGGCTTAAAGGTAAAAACCGTGCTACTATGCCAACCATGTAACCATACTATAAATTGAACTATGAAAGAGGGTTTACCAGTGAACCACACTAGTTCAATCATTAGAGTTGGACTTGAAAGGTGATGCTTTATATACATTGCAAGTACAAAGAAGTATATATACAACTAATGTTTTAATGCAAACAGTATTGCTCCAAAAACTTGGAAGCCTTAAAAATTATGAACCCGGCATGTGATTTCGGGGTCCTTTGGATTGATCAATTAATTCCAAATAACTAAAATTTTGTTTATCCATGTGTTCAGGCAGAAACTTAACCATTGGAGCTAATTGTTGGTTGTGGATTGATCAATTAAAGTCTGTTACAAAGTCTCTTGTTTGAGGAATGCTACTCTGAATGGTCCCTGTTGCACCAAATAAGTTTCCAAGGAAAAGGCATAACACCTTGTAGTACTTCATTGAATCAACTCTATCCTGAAGGATTTAGAATAACAGATGGAACCAAGAAAATCCAAGTTGACAGTTACAACAATTCTAAAACGATAAAAAAGGGATAAAAAGAGAAAGTGATACATTCTGGTCGCCTAGGAGGATGCTTAAGTCCGCTTGTCACCGCATTTTGGTGCCTCTCCAGTCATGAGAATTCTTTGTCCTAATTGTGGGCCTAGTCTAGTGGCGTTCTGTGGTATGCGTCATGGAAATAAGCTGGAGGATTTAAACTCATGCAAATGCAAGAAACGAGGACAAGAAAAATACCGTACAGAAGGTGGATTACTTTTCTGGTTCTTTATTTAATTATCATTTTATGGTTAGCTCATCATGATGGCTTTATTATGATTTCCATTACTAAGCATTTTCTACTTCATTTTTATGATGATTGGCAGCTCATGGAGAATTTCTTATTGTAATAGCCATGGACACTTTCTGACTCCCAGTTATAATGATGTCGTGGATTACGTGTAATTATTATTTTCTTCGTACGGATAAGATTATCAACTTGTTGCTAGAAGTGTACCATGCAGAAATATGCAGCAACTCTTTTATTGGGAACATGTTGTGACAAGGTTTCGTAAATATTTGAATCAAGCAAAAATCAGCAACATGCTTGTTTCTATAGTACAGACTAAAGAGAAAAACCATCCAGAATTAACGCGATTTTACATTTGCAGGTTGAAATGCTTGCGACTTGACTGACTGAGTTGGTTCCACAACCTGACAGCTTTTGCAGGAAGATCTAAACGATCTGAAAAGAGACCGGTTATTAGTGTGGCGATCATTTTGTGCTTTGTTCCTTAATTCATTGCTTGGTTTCTTTTCAGCCTTTTTACCCCCACCGGTACAATGATTTGAAGGTAAAACGTTTTTCGAGCTGATGTGGCCAAGCCTTTGAGATTTACTGCCATTGTATGGGATTGCTTTTGGCTTGAAATGATCATTCGAGATCCGTGTTGAACGACTGAATTCAAATTCAGGGTTTTCTTCGGTTAGATGTGATTTTTCCACGCTGCTCTTTGGATTCTGGTCATTGATGCATACAAATGCTGAGAAGGATAGCGAATCGATTGAAGCAATATCATTGACCACTTTGCTTCCCATTTGCATTGGTGATTCTCATGGTATTGGAATCATCAGGGCCTTATATACGCAGACCTTCATGGATTTTTCACTTGTTTGTTTTCTTTTTTTCATCTCCAAATGGCCAGTTAAGGAGATGATGAACATGGTCGTTTAAGTACTTAATTTACGTATTCAGAAACCGATAGATGTGATTTGTCTTTCTCAAGGACTCATTTTGTTATGAGGTCGTTTTGAACTTTTGGCTTTTGGTTTTTGGCTTGCCGTCCTAGTCACATACCAGCGGAGGAAGCTATGGTTGTGAAGTGTTAATTGCAGGCTTATTTCGATCTTGCTTTTCACTTTTTTTGCCGGTCAACTTGTACAATTGGCCACGTATCAAGACGGAATATCTTAAGTGAGTAGTAAGCAATTGTACAGTATTAATATAGTTAATATTTATATATAGAGAGAGAACCCAGTGTACAAAATTTTAGTATTACTGGGGAGGGTTGGGTATGATATATGCAGACCCAATAGCTGTTTTCAAGGTACAAATCCGTAACCTTCAAGTCACAATGAAGACGTATATAGCCTCCTTAACCTGTAGAAATATTTAAGCTATAATTTTTAGTACCAACAATATCAATTTCAGTACATGGTTAACATAGAGATTCATAACAATATGGTTAATATGTTTAACAAAATCCTTCGAAACAGATCTACATAGCACATTTGGATGCTCTAATCTGAGTCGAGCATTTTTGTCTTTCCGTCCAATGAAAGATAGAAGTTGTCTCGAGTTTAAAATTTAAACCCCAAGCCGGCCTATCAAGGCCTGCTATGTGTTAAATAACTTTTGGAAGATCTATATAAGATTAACACTAGACCAAAGCATATTTTCTCCAAAAATATTAAAATAATAATAATATAATAATAATAATAATAAATTACACTGGATGGATCTAATTTAAGGGCTAGTTTGATATTTCTTTTTGCTGGATGTTTCTGATTTTTTTTTATTATAACTTGTAGGCTTAAGGGTCCGGTAAACTCTAAAATATATGCTTGTAATAATTTATTTTTATTTTTTTAAGGGGTACTTTTAGAAGCGTCTTATTGTTATTTTGAAAAACTACTTCTGCTTTTTCTTTCATTAATTTTCATAATGAACTCAATTATATTTCTTACATTCCTATACGTATCAACTTTTGTTTCTTTTACTTTACCAAACATTGCACTGCTTATAAAAGTAATTTTTAAAATTTATTTACCAAATTCTAAGATTATACCCGCTTTTATAATCAATTTTCATAAACAAATTTGAGAAGTGCAGCATTTTTTAGGCCCATAAAATAAAAGGTTGAGATTCAAAGATGCACAATCAAACCATACGCAATTTAGTTTTTGAAAACTAGCATAATACTTCTATATATTATTTTGATTTGTATAATTATGAAATACTTGTTCCACCACAGTTAAAAAGTCATTTCTCGAGCTGCATTTGCTAAATCAAATAAAAGAGCAAAGGCTAAAAATGCAAGTGCAATTTTAATGGAGGAAAAGAGAGATGAAAAAAGAAACAAAGAGTGAGACATTTTGTAATGAAATGATTGATCATTTTCCGTTCAGTTTGTAAAAGAGAATACACAAAATATAAGGCTAAAATGATTTTTTCCATACTTGTTTGTTAAAAAAAAAAAAAAAAAAGTACAAAATTTATGAAAAACATATTGAACAAAAAATACAATAATAAGAACAAGAAAGAAGAACAAATCTTCTATTGGTCCTTCATAAAAGTACAAGGAATATAAGTATATTCCAGTTTTCTATTTGTTTTAATTTATAATTTTATAATTATGCAGTGAATTAATGGTAACGCAAAAATATTTCCACCTCAAGTAATGGAATAATCTTGGTTAAACACATTCCAATAAAATATTATTTCATCTTTTTAGAATTAAAAAATTATTTAATAATCTCAATTTTAGCAAAAAGTAAATATATTTTAGCTTAGAGTAAATATATTTTAGCTTAATGTATTTAATGTACGGTGTATTGAATCTATAAAGGGTAGTAATTTTATACATATACAGTAATTTTCTATACGTTAGCATATGTGGTAAAAAAGATATTAATTATTCAAATTTATATTAATTTTGTTCCTACATATTAATACCCTCTCTTCCTAATATGTAAAAAAAATTTATATACTTATATATATAAAATTCCTATTTTACTATATTTATTTTCTTTGAACCGACGGGATTTCTAATTTATCTCTCTTCAACTTAATTTGTTTCAGAAATTGTCAATATATATATATATGATTTAATAAAAATACAGAACATAAGTTTAGTTCCCTTGTGAACACCAGATAGTAGTAGCTGTTAATATTTGAAATTATAATAAATTTAAAATCTTTTAATTCACAAATGGTTTTAACAATAATTTTATAATTTTTGTTCTTAAAAACTAGAACAGTTAATCAAAGGTTGTTATGTTTAGAAAATATAATTTTATGAGTAATAATATTAGTATAAAATTAAAGTGAAAATATATACAATAAAATTAAGAATTTTTATAAGTTCTCTTAAAATAAGAAAATGCTATCAATTAGTAACAAGAAATATTTATTTATTTATTTATTTTTAAATGTAGTTCAAATATATATACCAAGTGGAATGTCATGATGCATCGAATTGAAGGTGTTCTTTTTCATACCAAAGAATATTTCGGATTAAAGTTGGAAACATATAGTATTATTTTGGTTGATTACTAGAGAGACAGAGGAGGAGCGGAGGAGACGATAAAAATATTAAATTATTTTATTGATCTAGGAATATCTGTGGTGGAGAATTAGTCCTATTTGGTTAGCATGTAGCTTTCAAATTTATATTTTTAAAAATTGAAAATGATGGTCATGTTTTTAAAGTCAACTTTTAAAAACTAATTTTTCTCATAAGAGTAATCTCAATTTTTTTAGATTTTTAGGTTTTCAAACTTTAGGTGGAAAATAAAGATGGACAATATTTTTAGAAATGAATATATTTCAACTTACTACTCTCAATTTCTATTTATAACTTTTTTTTTATCCTACTAAAAATATTTTTGAAAATTATAAAAAAATATAATAATTGTGGTTTATTTTTATATTCAAAATTAAAATTTCAACTCATTTATTCTTAATTATATTCTATTCTTATATTTTTATTTCTAATTTAAAATATCATAAAATTAACTAAAATTTTGGTTATATTTTATATAAAAACATAAAGTCTGATAACAATTATTTTATGAAATAAAGAGTGTACATAGGGTATGCTTCAAGTTAGTCTTAACAGTATTTTTACATTTTCAAAATTACATGTTGTGATGTGTATTAAAAACATATACCGCACAAAATAGTTAGTATTTTAAG
>MKEJ01060765.1:0-13239 GCA_001753735.1 Embelia ribes
AAATTTAGATAACCATTTATTTTAGGTATTTGAATAGATAATCTGCTGCAAGCACTTTTTTTTTACAGAATATCTAAATTGGATATCTAAAATAAATAAAATATACATTTTACGTAATCTGCTGCAAGTACTCTTAGCGGGTTTGTACGAACAACGCTTATGTATTTGTGATAACCCCAATGTATGAAAATAGATATTGTATTTCATAAAAAATTGATGGTGTATAAAATATTTACATTGATGATGCATATAAATTGAACTTTTCATATTAAATGACGTTTAAAGTTACGATACATGTATTAAGATAATTATTAAATAGTCTCGTTCGTTATATAAAAAAAGTATTGATATTTTATCAAATTACCTTTTGTTGAAGTACTTAAAAAATTAATATATTGACTAATTAATAGAGGGAAAATTAAAAAAATTAAATAAAGACAACATATTGATTTTCTAAACCAACACTTAATATGAATCAATTTTTTTTTTCTTTCTAAAAGGACATTTAATGTTAAAGGGAGGGAGTATAAAACGATTCATATCATTTTATCTAGATATATTTTTTAAAATTACAGGAATATATGATTTTATCTCGATTTTATATAAAGAAATTATTTATAACACTCGAGTAAGATTATCTATGAATGTCGTTCAATAAAAGCACACGGCATTGTGGAGTACATTTATTACTTAAAAAAATCAACAGGGTGTCCAATTTTACTTGATATAGTTTCAAACACTTTTTGGGGGCTTCGTCTTTATATTTTACATAGAAGACACAACATTGTGGTGACTCAAATTGAAAAACAAAGAGGATAATTTACCCTATCGTTTTCGGATTTAAAAATGGAAAATGGGATACATATGGGAAACGTGATCCTAGAAAATACAGACAACAGAAAAACGATGATGTTAAAAATAATAAATTAAAAATTATACGAGTCTACTTGGAAATTACTAAATTACGGCTCGACACATTTGGTGCCCTACTAATTTCACCACCTTTGGTACGTATTCGGACTTTTGTACATTTTCTAATTAGTTTCTTAGCCGCACGGTTTAAATTTGTGAACAAATGTACATTTTTATTCCTTTACGAAGCTAGCAGTGTTGGGGTCAATTGTCGATTTATTACTTAACCAGCTATACTTTTGTTTTGTGTCAAACTAAGCATGCTCATAAGCTGCTCGAGTCTTTTGCTGCACCGCTACTTTCGCCAAATTTGGGACATGGAAACTTTTAACAATTTACATAATTTGTTTCTCACTTGCACCATCTATTACCAGAATAGATCAAATGACGATTGAACCTTCTTGAATTTTGGATTTAAAACATAGCGCGAGTCCAAAGTCTCCATCCATTTGGGTAAGATGCCGTTCAAGTAAGGTGAAATTTCCAAGCTAGGTTTCTATGAGATAAGTTGAAGATAAGGCACGTTCATCCTTATATATTTCAAATCTAACTAAAAAATACAAAGTATCAAATTAGATATATAGTTAGTGAAATATGGGACGACAAAATAATGTTGTGATATACGGACATGTTTAAGTTCAAATTTTGATACAAATTTTTGTTTTGAAGTATGTTAAATCCAAGTTATAAGTTGTTAAAAATAGATTAATTTCTTATTTAAAAGTATTTTTTGGAAGTTTACAAAATGTGAATTGTTCAGGCCCCACTTCATTTCCGCTGCCTGGGTACCAGTACCGAGCTTTCTATGTACCGATACTCAGCTTTGTACTGGTACTCCCCCTTGTTGATGACTTTCGTAGGCTCTAATGGAAAAATGTTGCTTTGTGTACCAGTACCCGACTCTGTGTACTGGTACATACCCCTGAACCAAACTTCACCCTAAAACAAGTATGAAAACACTTCGCAACCACACACCATAACACGTCACAATATTTCACCACTTCTAAACCCCAAACTACGCTATTCCATACAATGCACTACGCAATTATGAACAAATGCCAAGCTATGACCATGTCATAATATGCAATAATAATATTATAAATGTAATATTAATAATATTATTAAATGAAAAAAATTAGCTCAGAATTTTCGGGACGTTACATGTGCGTTCTTATGTTATTTTATTGGAGCGAACATGGTATAGTCTGCTACAGATACGGTGATCCACAAAAGTTGAATATGCTTGTCCCAAATTTCCTCTTGAGTTGATATGTATGTATATGTGTGTGGTATTGGTATGGTATCGATGAGTGTGTATACTATTGGTATGGTGTCAATGAGTGTGTTGTATTGGTATAATGTTGGTGTGATGTGTGTATATGTGTAGGTGTGGTGTTGAGTATGTAAGTAGCATTGCATAATCATTTCATACATTGTGTATTGTTGAGGCATGTTACTTTATTTCATTTAGTTGGTATTGGTAGGCAATTTATACATGCGTCATAGTACAACATAGCCCCTTGTTTATCCTGTTATTTAGCAATCTAACACGTATGCTCTCTTTTTGTATATTCTTGCTCCTCTTGTGATGTAAGGGCAGAGGTGATTAAGGGCCATTCTTGAGGTCCTCAGATGTGCCTATGTATATACTTTTGAAGAATGCAAATAAATTTATACTTTTGTATTACAATTTGTTGTTTCCTTATGTGGCTTTTATGATATATTATGTTTTCTTTGGGTTAAAACAAGATGAAATATGTATTATTGTGAGACAAGCATGTAACTTACTTTTTATTATGTAAACACGGATGTTTACTTCTAAGGTAGATGTTTAGTTGTTATAAAAATTTAGGCAGGCTATATGTATATAAATGTTGATGTCAATGTAGTGGTCATAATGTAATTTACTAAGATACCCTTCCTTTTCTTTCTTTTCTTCTATTATATCTATTTTCCTTTCTTTTTCTTTATTAAGTTTGCGTCCCCAGGTTTTAGGAAATTCGGGGCATGACATCAACTCACCCTGACAAGAAAGTTAAACAACTTCTTTTTAGATAATATTCATTTGACATAAATAAGGCAGATAAATTGTTTGATGAGTTGATAAAACAAAAATTCTTAATATTAGGAACTGAACATATATTTTCACCTGAAAATAAAAGGATAGGAAGAGATTACTGTTAATGGTATAATTCATTTAGATATGCAACTAAAGATTTTATAAATTGTAGAAATGATGTTCATTCAAAAAGGTCTTTTGTAGTATACCAAAGCAGACAAGAATGTGATAGGATATAACATATTTTTACCTTGTAATGATATAGCATATTTAGGATAAACTGTAAATATCGATATATCATCATTTAAGTTTCCTTGTATTAGTCTTAAAGTTGCATCTCTTCGGTTATTTATTCGATTATCCATTAAGGCAATTTTGATAGGAGAATAAAACCCTTCTATAAAATGGGCCTTAATTAATATTTGTATCCTTCCAATGTGGATATATCCCATTTTCTTGGCATCATCTTCAGGTGTTTTTCCTAATTTATGATCAATATTGTTTTTATTAAGTAGAGGTACATTTATTCTTCCTACTATATCTTTGATTTCTATATTTTTTCTTTTGTACTAATGTCATAGTAAACTACATTTTTTCTAATTAAAATCTTTGATATTCCTAGTAAAGGATTTGATTTAAAAATATTACAACTTGTTAAATCTAATTTTTGATTTCTTATTTGATTATCTTTTTTCTTATTTAGGATTATTTCTTGATTATATAATCCATCTTGTTCATAAATTTCTAAATCTTCTCCAGCATTACTTATCAATATCACTTTTGGTTTATGAATTTAATTCGATTAAACTTTCATTATTAGATATATCAGCATCTATAATTATTTTACTTAAGTCATCATCAAATATTTGTTCTTCAAATTTATTTAATTTTCATTTTCTACTATGACAATTGTTTTCATGTTGTTTTTTTTTTCTTTACATAGCTAGCAAGTACATTCTTTAATTTCTTTTTTTTTTTCGATATTCATTATCTTTCTTTTTAGATCTTTTATAGAATCTCTTTTTATGTTTATATTTATTATATCTATATTTGTAGCTTTTTTTAGGCTTTTGTTTTTTATTTCTAGTTCAGCATCCTAATTTAATGGTGTCACTATCAATACTTATATTATCTCTTCTTCGTCATCTACTTGTACTATAGGTGGTGGTGTACTCACATGGCCTAATTGGAGGTGTAGTTTCTTGAACATGAGATGGCCTAGATCTAGTATTACTAGTGGAAGTTTCATTAATTGTTGATTGGATAAAAGCTTTTTACCCATAAGTCTATTGCAGCATCAATATTTATCCAACGATCTAAATCTAATCGGAAACCATTAGTATTTATTGATATTTCTTTAAATTCTAGAGGTGTACCTCTTTGTATTTATGTTGATCTTATATTTGAAGTTTTGTTATCGTCTACTTGTATTCTACGTGGTGTAATATTCATATGCCTAATTGGGGGTGGAGTTTTCTGGATCTAATATTAGTAGTAGAAGCTTTATTAATTGTTGATTGGATTATAGTATCTAATTTTGTATCCATTTTTACAATTTCTAACTTTTCAGTTAGCTCAATAATTTCTTGGCAAATTGTATCTAATAATTATGGTTCTGCTGATAGAAAATTTTCTTCTAATTCATTTAATCTTATTTCATTAATTCTAAGCATATTTAAGGATATAGTTGGTTTTCTGTAAATATTTTTCATATAAGAGATTAGTCATATTTTATAACATATGTTTCTAATTTATGTAATTCTATTTTAATTTCCTGCAAGTCCCTTAAATTGTACTTGTATCTTTAACAGGTTATCATCTATATTTGATTCTAAACTAGGTGTAATTAATTTATACATTTACGGCAAATTTATTTGCTATAGTTTTTAGTAGATTTTCTATTGCTTGAATTTTTATTTCTAAATTAAATAATTTAGTATCAGTATTTACTGAATCGTTTGTTATAGATAGCTTTTCTTTTATTAATATCATATCATTATAATTATTTATTTCTTTGATGTTATCAATTATATGCTTATATTCATTTGTAAGCTTTTTACCGACAATTTTTATTTCTTCAAGAGTATTTTCGTTAGCAGTCTCTATAGACATAATTATTCTAATTATCTCTATATTTTTAAGACTTCCTTTTGTTCCAAATCTTTTTAGTAGAAATAAATTTGTCTAGTTTAATTTATTATTCTTTATTGTGTTAGATTCTCTTATTATTTTAAAAGGTTGAATTTCATATCTACTTGTATTTTATTCATGCTAAAAGTAGCATTATTTCTAGTCTTCTACTAATATGTTTTTAAATTTTAACATCGAATCTATATATTGGATAATATAGGCATTATAGTCTCATCTATTGGTTCATTAAGTGTATAAAATGTCAATTCTTGGCGTATACAATATAAATCTTCAGATAGTTTAATTCTTCTTAATTATTTTTGTGCTTTTATCTCTAGTACTCTTTTACAAATCTCTCGTATATTCATTGCATAATTATTCATAATATTCTATCACAAATCTCCCAAATTTGAAGCGGAATTATCTAAAGTCTTTTTAAACTTTTCCTAGGTAGTATGTGTAATTATATGAGTTTAGAAGTCTATTTTAATAGTTTTTATTAAATTTCAAGATGTAAGTCTATATGAAGTTGAGATTTACCATGTAGGTAATTATAGCAAAGGTATACCGTATAGGTAATTAAAATTTTTTCCTATAGTAATCTAGTAATAAACTCCACATTTAAATACCATGTGCATTGAATTCAACTTCATGCGCAATAGTTTCTAATAGTGTGTGCTCATCAATTAGAGGGTTCTATATTTGTTGGCTTTTGTTAAATCAAAATGGGGCATAACATTTGGCACGAACTATTTTTTTTTAGCAAATAAAAATAATAATGAATACGGAAGATAAATACTTTTTATTCATATCATTGTTTGTAAAAAAGTCCAGAGATGTAAAATATGTAAAAGCGACAATCCTAACAAACTAATATGACCTCACCATGTCACTAATCACAATGAAATGGTATAAGTTTATAAGAAAGTCATTTTTGTTGGTTGATTGTTGGTTCTAATTTTGTAGCTTAGTGTTGAGTTTGATATGAGAATTTCATAGGGAAAAAATATGAGTGAAATGAAAATGTTATTCTTATATTCAAGATTTTTTATCAAAAATTTCTTTCCATTTCATTTTCTCATGAAAGTCCTATCACCAAATGCAACATAAAAATTTGAGCTGAAAAATGAAATAGAGCCAACTTTATTTTATTAGTGCTTTATTTGTTATAGCCCATAAAAAAATTAAAACTTTTCCTAGGGTTTGATTGTTTTCTTCATCTATAATGTCCCGGAAATACGTATAAATTTTTTACATAAATAATAATATTATAAATTGTATTATAATATTATTATTATGATATTGGGTATTAAAGATTCATGTATCGTACTTGGGGCTTTGTGATTTCCGATTTGAGGTGTACTGTGAGCTCGGGAATGGGAGAATAAGGCATTTGTGTCGGAGTTGTTGGAAGTTACGTTTTGAAGTGTATGAAGAGTTTTACGTATTCAATCATGCTTCTATAACTTGCGAAACACTTGTAAATGTGTCTAGGGGTGAATAAGAGTCTTTTCGGGAAATTTAGAAAATTTGTGCCTTGGGTTTTGAAGCAAGGTCCAGGGGCTCCAATCGGTCCAACCAGTTGTTGCATCGATTCAAATGAGCAAATTGATTGATTGAACAACGGTTGGATCGATCTAACTGCCTTATTCAAGTATTAAAGTGGCGTTGACAAACATTTTTTCTTTCACTTTTTCACATTTCCTTGTATAAATTTTGTGAGAAAGAGAGGGAGAAACGGGTTTCTCAATTTCTTGAGCTTGATTCATCTTATTTCTTTGAATTCCCAAGATCAAAATCTAGAGATTCGGAATCTATTGTACGAGCTTCGTTTTGACATAAGTCGCATTCACTCTTTCACTCTTTTGTCTCATCTCGATTATTGTGCCATTTGTGTCTTTCGAAACCAATTTGTTGAACTTATTTCTTGTTGTTCGTATACCATTTTCTTCTATAGGTTCATCTTGAATCGAATGATGGATCTAGATCGTTCCCTAGGGGTTTCAAAAGGAGTTTTCAGGGTTGGAGTCTCGAGTTCACAAGTGATCATTTGGGGCGTTGAGGTACAGTAGATTCAGAGTAATAAGATAAATTAACATTTATGATAGTAGTCGCCATGTATGACGAGTTTTGTTTCATATTCCAAGTTTTGAGCTTATGGTCTTATATTCTTATTTAATATTGAATATGTTGTTCGATTCATTTTCGAGCCATGGACAATTTATAGCATGTTATTTGACCATAAGCACATATTTCTAAGGCATTAAATTCATGAGCATATATTTTAAAGACATATAGAACATGCAAATCGAGACATGAATAAATATTAATGTTCGAGTCATGTCTCGAGTTATTTTATTTTCTTTTCGAAACTATGTATCAACTTTTCTAAAACTAAAAGATTTATGAGCGACCTAACAGCTCTGAGTCAGGCTTACGATGTGGATCTATTCCTGGAGAGGGTTGTCATAGAGAAGGACATTCAAAAGGCCCAAAAAGATAAGGAAAGAACATTCGAGAGATCTTCCTTCAAGAGATGCTAGTTCCCAAATTTTTACCTTGAGCCGAGTTCCAGATTTGCGTTGAGTTTTGGGTTAAAGATTCTTACATTCAGGATTCGAGTTTGTTGGTTGAGAATTATTGTACCTTTTGTAGTACATTTGTCTTATCAAGAACTTGCATATCCATTCTTGTCTTTAATATGTCTAAATTTTTATTCGAGATATATTTTAGCTTATGAGCATTCGTAGTTGCATTCATATATTTCAAGTACTTTATAGATTCTTATCAAGAACATGCATATCCTTTCTTGTCTTTGTGTATTTGCGTCATATTTGTTTTGTAGGTGTTGAGGAGGGTATGCGACATGCTTGAGTTACTGATCTGATATTTTTATATTATATCTTTTGGTTTGTTTCGAGATGAAGACTTATGTTGATATACTTTTGTTGTATCATTTTGTAGCTTTGATGTTAAAGCCACAATATAATAACTATATCTTTATCTTTTGTTGTATCATAGCTTTAACATCATAGCATTTATGTTATAGTTGAGACTCGGTGGTATTATTGTAATAACTCTCTTTTGTGGGTAAGCAAACAACTTGATTATGTATTGTAAACTCGGTATTTACTTTTGAGTTGTTGATATTGTACATATGAGTAAGTTTACGCAATCGCTTATATATGCCTATTCGAGTATCAAGCTTCAGGATTATGTATAGTATTTGAGAACTTTTGTCATTTACTTTCTTATATTCCACATTCGTATTCTTTGGGGATCGCATTCCTAGGTTGTGGGAATTCGAGACGCGATAGCTTAGTATCAAAGATAACCGGGTTATGTAAACCTCAATGGCTTTTGTGTAGGGTCTATAACCAACTTGAATCGGGGTGATAAGTCAGTTTTGTTTTTATGTTATATGCTTATGTGTATATATATTTGTAAGGTCATTACATATACAATCATGGCCTCATCTTCTTTTGTTTATTATTGGTTGTGATGTATAGTCCTCTTCTATATGGCACGTGGTCTTGGTACTCAAGGTAGAGGACATTGGGGAGGTAGAGGAACTTGAGGTAGGGGGAGGTCGAGTGGGAGGAGGTGATGAAGAGGAGGCACGTCTAAGACGCACTCGTGTGCAAGTAAAGGAAGAGATCGATGTAGGGATGAGGGAGGCAGAGAATATCCCTCTACTTGAGGACATCAATGAGAAGAGCTTGGAGAAAATAGGAGAAGAGGCTCCCGATCCTCACTTTTGACCTCTGAAATATGCTCGTCATCAATTGGGGGCAGTTATGTTTCGAGCTATAGAATATTTCAGCTAATGGCGAGGGATATGCGAGAGAAGACTAACTATACTCGAGTCTTGATGGCTTAATTACACTTTAGACATATAGATCCTCTTATCTTTAAGGGAGATCTTGAGCCTGTTGTGGTTGAACAGTGGCTCTTAGAGGTCGAGTGCATTTTCAAGGTGCTTCAGATGAGGGATGATGAGTTAAGAATAGCATCAAGATCATTCTATTTACAAGGCAAAACTGTGGGATGATGGAAGAGTAAGGAAGAGGTTACCGGTAGAATAATCTGACATATAACACTTTATGTAATCTATTTTTGGATGTTTTCTTACCTGATACCCTTCGGGAAGGAAAATAGTCAATTTTATTACTTTACTCGGAATAATTTGTCAGTACATGAGTACCAAATGAAGTTTACAACTATTTTGCATTATGCACCAGAGCTAGTTTCGACGGAGAAGTTCTAGTGTCGTCGATTAGTCGGGGGACTTCGTCCTTTGATTCAGAATCCCGTTGCTACGGGACTTCATCATACTTATGCTCATTGTGTTGATGCAGTAATGGAAGCTGAATAAAGCATAGCCACTCAGCAACGTCGTTCGGATTCTCATCCCCGTAGGCTTTTGGGCCAATCTTCGGGATGGAAATTTGTTTATGATGCAAATGCGGGTTTAAAATCTCGTGGGGGTTATAGAGGTTGTAGTGGTAGTGAAAGCAGTTCCAGCGTTGTAAGAAGAGGCCATACGACGCCTTTTCTTCTTTGGCATCTTAAAGGCAACTTCAGTTAGTACAATCTACTCCTTCGAGGCCTTTGATTTAAGGTTCCGAGTGGTACAATTGTAGTCAGTCTAGCCATCTAGCTCGTGACTGCTCTTGTCCTATGATATGTCACCTATGCAGTGCTGAGGGACATTTGCAGTCATTGTGCCCCTCAGGCCTTTTGTCGTGCTGACGGAAACAAAGGCCATTTGAGGACTTGGTGTCCAGAGAATTTTGTTTCTCCTTCTAGCTCTCATTGACCCGCATAGTTTTCCCCTTCAGTAGTAGCTCCTAGAGTACCATATACGAGGGGCCTACTACTTCTTCTTTTAGAAGCAAACAATAGGGTGCAGGATCATCACAGAGAGATCGCCAAGGGGTTGGTAATCGAGGCTAGTTTGAGCAGGGACAGACTTCACAGACATGTGCATATGTGATGCCGCAGGCTCCTGAGGTAGTTGAGCCCTCAGTCGTGCGAGATATTGTTCCTTTTCTTTCTCCTTGGGTGCATGTACTTTTTAATACTGGTGCATCTAGATTATTCATTGCATCACTTTTTGCATCCACGTTGGAGTTATCTGTCAAGTATCTAGATGCTCCTATATTCATTGATACTTTAGGGAGTTTACTTTTTGTATTGATCGCAACTGTGAATTGATTATTGCTGATGTCACTTTTATGTAAAACTTTGTGATTTTCAGTATGCTGGAATTTGATATCATTAGTGGCATGAAATGGTTGACACATTTCCATATGGACTGTTACTGGAAAGGACTGTCGTAGGACATGGCATTCGAGAGGCCCAAATGGGTAAGGAAAGGACATTCTGGAAGTTCTCATTCGAGAAATGCTAGTTCCCAAAATTTTACCTTAAGTCGAGTTCAAGATTTGCGTAGAGTTTTGGGTTAGAGATTCGTACATTTAGGATTCGAGTTTGATGGTTGAGAATCATTATACCTTTTATTGTATTGTCGCATAAAAAACTTGCATATCCTTTCATGTCTTTGACATGTCTACATTTGCATTTGAGATATATTTTAGTTTATGAGTATTCGTAGTTGCATTCATATATTTGGAGTATTTATAGATTCTTCTTTATAGCATTACTAAGAATCTAACCGTATACTTTTATTTGCATATTTGCATCATATTTGTCTTGTAGGTGTTGAGAAGAGCATACAACATGCTTGAGTTGCTAATGTGATATTTTGATGTTATATCTTTTGGATTGTTTCGAGATGAAGACTTATGTTGATATACTTTTGTTATATCATTTTGTAGCCTTGATGTTGAAACTGCAATATGATAGCTATATCTTCTTCTTTTGTTGTATCGTAGCTTTAACATCATAGCGTTTATGTTATAGTCGAAACTTGGTGGTTTTAGTGTAATAATTCACTTTTGTGGGCAAGCAAGCAACTTGATTATATATTATAAACTCGGGGTTTACTTTTGGGTTATTGGTGCTGTACATATGAGTAAGTTTGTGCAATGGTTTATATATGTCTATTTAAGTATTGGGCTTCGGGATTATGTATAGTATTCGAGCTCTTTTGTCGAATACTTTCTTATATTCTGCATTCATATTCTTCGGGGATCACGTTATCGGGTCATGGGGATTCGGGGCGCAACATCACTTCCTTTCTTTTTCCTTCCTTTGCTAATCCCCTTCATGTTCGTTTAACAAATTAAGTCCTTAATTTACTTTGTCAAATATTACAAATTTATTTTATCAAAATTCTTTATAAAAGAGAACATTGTTATTTAACCCGAGTCACACATAGACATTGATGGATCTAACGGTGGGGCGAGAGTGGCCACGCCTCTAATGTACCAAATTTTGTTGAGATAGATACATGCATGTGAATTGTTGCTCTTTGCTTGGCTCAGTTGCTAAAAATCTTGAGTCTATTTCACATGTAACAAGAGAATATTGAATTAATTAGTGGGCCTATTATAGTTATTATGTTTGAAAAAAGTGATTGTAGACTTCTTTTGTCCTACAAGTTAAGATGCTATAGTTTTGTAGATCTTTACCATAGAAGAAAATAATTTAGATTGTGATGGTTGATTTTTTTTTATTTTTTTATTATTAGGTATGCGTGTATATATACATAAATATATATATATATATTTTATTATTATTATTATTTTTTTTATGTGCAGCGGAATGCGAAGTAAAATATTAATATATTTATAAAGATCAAACACCAGGACAAATTTGCCATAAATCCACTATAAGTTAGGGCTGCCATTTGTACGCCCTCCATTTAATCGAAAATCTAAACACCTTCCAAATAGAAAATTGCAAGAGTTATTTTATTACAGTTGTAATGACGCGTTAATCATAACAATCGTCTAAAAATACAACTCGAGATACCATTGAGTAGTCTAGAATAGAGTTGCAAAACATATTCGTACAATGGTGGGGCTAGGAAATTGACTAATGGGACAAAATAAAAAATATATACTAGTCAGTGCAATAAATGTAAACAAATACGGTACACAATCTATTACAACTTTTTCAATAATAATTTTTAATTCGCATATGTATATATATGGCATCAAGTACACAAGACTCCATTACGAGAAAGGTTATTTTTTCGGTACGAACTCGACCCTCAAGTAGTAATGGAGATATACTTAGCCAAATGTATAACTATCATACTTCTTTCGTCTATAAATAATTAGACAACTTACTTTTTAAGAATACCTTAAAATACAACATTTTAGTATTTAGATGCAACAAAAATATCAAATTTATCCTCATGTTATTAAAAAACATAAATGTGATATTTTTATTACATTCAAATATTAAATTTTAACTCCTTCAAAAAAGCTTGATATCCTATTATTTATGAACAGTTTGTAGTATTATTTATTTACTTTTAAATTAGAAAAATAAATTGCAAGGATGACAATACTGTTACAAGTTTTAAGGTATGAACTCAAGTGTAAACTGAGAAAATGAAAAAAGGGTGATAATATATGCAAAAATAAATATGTTCCATAGAAAATTTGAAAGAGTTTAGAGTTTATAGATTGATGATCTGCTTAGTGGAAGCACATATAGAAGTGGTGGCGAGGATTCAAACCCACATGGAATATTAGAACCCCGTTTACCAAGATTTATCTTTTCAATTTTACTATTTATTTATTCAAAATTTTGAAAACTGAAAATAAAAGCTAGTTTACCAAATATGTTTCCGTTTATTTATTTTTCTTTTTGGAATTTTTTTCCGTTTAAATTTTACCCAGAAAAAAATCCTTATACTCCCTCGTTTTGTTTTTTTTGTTTTCGCCTCCCTCCTTGTTTCACTTCATCCCTTCCTCATTTATTTATAAATAATATTATATCTATCAAAAATTTTTTACCAAATTTTTTACCCACTTACATAACAAGCAACTATCATTTATTTTTATTTTATATACTTTGTTTATCTTCTCTCTCCTCTGTATGGCTATGATCCATCTATCTTCACACTAGCAAAGTACACGGAGCTGCTTTTCCCACCCCCTCCACCACGCACCCCATGACTCACTATCATCTCATTCCAAAATTACAAATTTATCCTCATT
>MKEJ01060793.1:0-19310 GCA_001753735.1 Embelia ribes
TCTACAAATTTGATACCTAAGTCGACCTTCTCGTTGTTCTTATGGTTAAATTACCTCTGAATATGAAGTTGTATTAGTGAATTTTCACATGGAACAGTATTTTGCAAAGATAATATATACTAGTATAATCTTTATTCAAATAATTACGAGTAATAAACTAACGGTAAAAAAAACGTTCATGCATGGGCTAAGTGGTTATTTTGGGCTCGAGTCGGCTTGAATCATTTACAAATGAATAGACCCTAATGTACAATAGGATTTGTTAAGTAAATGAACAAATACTAAACAAGCTAGGCTCACTTCAACTCATTGGAAGTCTTCACCCTATCAAATTAATCTATGACAAATCTAATAGAAATCCTGATTTTAGTATATTTTGGTGCTAAGATTTTTCGTGGGAAAATATGATAGAAAAAAAAAATCTTTTCATAAAAATTATGGATTCAAGTATAATATTTTTTTTTTCGCATTTTCCTTCAAAAAGTTTTTACACCAAGCACACCATAAATCAGCAGGTTAAGACCCTGTTTGGTTAGCATATCAGTTTCAGTTTACTATTTTCCAAAAGTGAACTATTTTATTTGTCAGTTTTTCAGTTTCAGCTTTCAAAAATTGAGTTTTCTCGGAAAAGAAATTTTAAAAACTCATTTTTCTATATTTTCAGTTTTTTAAACTTAAGCTGAAAAGTAAAATATATCATTTTTTTTATAATGAATATAATTCAACTTTATATTTTTAGTAACTTAATTTTTCTATTGTGAATTCAACTAAAAAATGTATTTTTTAAAATTATAATAAATGATAACTTTAATTTATTTTTATATTTAAAATTAAAAAATTTCACTTATATATTATTAATAATTTTCTTCTATTTTTATAATTTTTCTATCTTAAATCCAACTAAAAAATATTTTTTTTAAAATTATAGTATATGGTAATTATGATTTATTTTATATTCAAAATTCAAAAAAATATTCACTCATTTTTTAGTAGTTATCTTATTATGTTATCTATTTATTTCTAATTTAATATGTCATAAAGTTTCTAATTTTTTTAGTTATTTTTTATAATAAAGCATAGACTATTTTACTAAGCAAATGTTATATAAAGTATGATTCTTTACTCAAATAATTTAAGTGAGTAAAACGAAAAAATTAATATTTGATTGATAAATATTGCAAAAATTGTCAGTATTTTTAGGTTTAAAGTTTTCAAAATTTTTGGGCAATTTTTATAGTTTAAAAATTATAACTTCATAAGTTGTTGTCAAACAGATTTTCGCATACAAAAAATTGAGTTATGGAAAAATCTTAGATGTCAACTTTTAGAAGCTGAAAATTGAAATGTTAACCTAACGGGCGTCCCCAACTTTTAACACAAATAATTGATTTTGGATCCAACTCTGAATTAGTGGATATTGTGAAAACCACTAGGAATATGCCCACTTTCCATATTATGAACAAGTTAATTTAAAACATAAGGACGGCAATGAGCATCAACTTGGCTTAGCTCAATATGATCTTTCCTATCAATTTATTTGAAAAAAATAAAGAGAGAGAGAGAGAGAGAAACTCTTTGGTTACAGGGCTGTGGTTTTATACATATCCGTCTGTAAAATTTTGATATACAATGCAACTCATATGCTGGTAAAAAAAAATAAAAAATTATTAGATTTTTTAAAGCATCATTGATCTTTTTTTCTTTTTAAATTGTTTGGATATAAATGATGATATGCATGTATATTTATTTAAGCTTCGTTCTTAATTTTAATAGAGTATAACTAAAAGCTTTTTGTCCAAAGAATCAAACTTGTTCTTGTGAATATCTATGAATATGTTATTATAAGTTTTACTGTTTCATCAAAGGAGGCAGGGTTCTTGAAGAAACCATATCTCACTAGCTACCGCATACAACCACGATTCCTTATCATAACAAACTTATTCTAGATCAGCAATATAAATTATTTAACTCTTGTTTTTTGTAGGTCAAATGTAGTACTCCTCTAGTTTCATTTTTTTCTGTTGATTGGTCGATTAAGATCTTAAAAGATAGAAGTAGAAAATCTAACTTCTTAAGCTTTTCTTGTTGTGCTTGTATATTAACAATGTCATAAAAGTTAACACATACCTTTTTAAGTAATTAAAAGTAAAAAAGCAAAAAGAAAAAAGAAAAAAAGAAGAAGAAACTATACATCATTTCATCTTCGTGAAAGTCTTCAATTAAAAACAGCTCAAAAAAAGTAGAATTTCTTTTCTAAAAAAAAAAAAAGTATGCATACTCCTCAGCTTATAACTTGCATAAAGGATGTCATTCGGTTAGGTTTATAATGGACCTAATATTACGGTCATTTAATTTTTTATTTATTATTTTTAATCGGCAAGGGGGAAATTTTTGGAGCCATACCTTCCTAAATTACAAAAAAACTTATTACTTTATCTAGAACTTCAGCCTACTCGCAAGTCAATCCACGCTATACATACCTTCAATGTTGTGACTTTCCTCGTGAACTACTATAATTATTATGTCACTAAGTATTTTAATTATACATGTTTATGATGTTACTCAAAAATTGTTTCCTTAAAGGAAATTATTTCGATAAGTGTTGGATTGGTTTGTTGAAAACTCGAAAAAAGGAAGTTGTGATTCCTTATCCTAATTTTAGGCTTTAATTCTTTGATTGTATGTCAATTCGAATTAAAACAAAATTGAATAACAAAATAGATTTTATTACTCAATTCGATCACTTGTACTACAGATGTTGAAAAGTAGACAAAAGCCAGGATGGATTAGATTTACTCAACTCTACTCAACTTTACTCCTGAGATTAAATTATGCCTACTTCTAGATAAAACTAGCATTGGTGATGTGTGTCAATACCCTTCTGCTACGCTCCTCTTCTGCTTTTATAGACCTAGTTAAGTTACTATTTTTAGTTGCTCTCCATAATTATAAACCGCACAATCTGATCTAATGGCTAGCTTTTGAAGTCTCCTTGACCATTTTGCTGCCACTTCTCTAATTGTAACACATGCCCCACTTCTTTAATCTTCTACTTACACGTCATTAATACGTTAATAGTTTTACAAACATGTTGTTGTCCCACCATCAATTTGCTAGAATCAATTAATGGTATTAATCAAGCCTTATTGCTACCAATAAATAGATATGGGATTAATTTAATAGCCCTTCTAGTGGGTTAAAACAATTTATGGGTAATACAATCATACTACTCACCGCTAAATTAATTTTCCTTAACCAAAAGATAACCTTATTTCAGGCACTAATTAGCCTTTTGATAGGCCTAATATAATGTAACATGTTTGCATATATTATTATGATAGTCAAATTAAAGCCTTCTAACTTAATTATTATATAATAGGCAAGAATTCTTATTTTATGCTTTTAATTGTTAATTTATATGTTAATAGGTTCAATTAATTAAAAACTAGTGTAAACAATGCCCCCTCATTTGATTGGTTTGGAATTAAATCGGCTAAATGAACCTTTTAGATTTTAATATTTACTTTGAATTGATAATTTCTTTTTAGGTTTTATATATATAAAAAAACAATTTCACCCCACCTAGTTACTTTGTTGTTTTAACTGCTATTTACGATCCAGTCTTAATTACCTTTTCATTTCTTGATCCTCTAGTAAATTCGAACTTTTGAATTGGCTCCCAAGAAACCCTCTTGCACTTTCTAGGCTTAGGATGATGGGAACAATAGGTTTCATCTGCCATTTACGATGCAATTTGCGTACAAAATCCTAATTTTCTCATTTCTAATCCTCAATCCAATTCTTCTTTCACTTTGGGGCAGGTTCTCGAGTCTCATATCTCTGAAATTTTGTCTAACTTCTATTCAATTAGATAAGATGGAGAGGTATCACTTGTCCTATCTTTATTGGACCAAATGGGATCAAATTGAAGACTTATTTTAGAGTCTGGCTTATTCATTACCCAAATTGGAATTACTGGTTGGCGGGACGGTTATCCATCTTCAAGGTGATTGGAAGGTGATGAGTATCAATCCAATGATTCGCCTATCAAAGGCTTCTCTAGGGTAGAACCCCTAGCTGATTAGTTCTACAACCTATTTTTGGGTTCCCTCTCTTCAATGCCATGCTCATTTAGTGTGGCTTTATTTCACCCACTATCATTGATATTATCCAGCTCACATGTTTCCATTCTACAGGTATCGAGGTTAATGCTCTTCTATCCAAACCTGGTTTCAGTTTCAAGATTGACCTTCCTCTTAATGGTAGTTATGGCGCTTATCTTGCCAAATTTTCCATTTAGAATTTTTTTTTTATCGTTTTTGGCTTTGTAAATTCATTTGTGTTCCAGTTACGAAGCCTTCTACAGAGTATTTAACCCTAACTCTCTGCTTAGTTAAATGCTTTAAATTAGCCTTAGGTCCTTTTATATTAGGGGCCTTATATAAAGGCCTCAATACTTTTGTTAAAAAGGATCGCTGAAAGTTATGGTAGTCTTTTTTGGTTATTCCAAACTTGGCTGATGGCCTATTTTTTCTTTATCAAAGGCAATTTACTCCTTTGGGATTTAACATCAAAGCCTATGAATCAAAGGTTTCTATAACTTTTTTCATTATGCTTATGAGCTTACTAGTCATTTGTACATTTGGATCTGATATAGCCTGTGCCATTTGCTGCATTAGATTTTCAATGATCAAATTTTCATGGTCACTAGTTTGGCCAACCTTATAACTATTATTCCAGTTACACTTATACATGCTTTAATCATTGTCCTGGTAAATTTTGGGTGCATTAACTTACGTCCTGGCCTATCGAGGACTTCCTTCTAATATTGTTCTGAATTTCACCCTCCTCTTAGTTGTTCTCGTTTCTTCTTCGTATTGGTGCCATAACTTCAAGTTAGTTATGATGTGTCCTTCTTCTAGCTCCAAAAATTTGTTACTAAAAAGTTATTTCCTTCATATAAATTACTTTGATGAGTGCTAAAATGACTTGTTAAAAACTCGGAACAAGAAGAATGTACTTCCTTATCCTAATTTCAGCCTTTCTTTGATATTGTATAGCTATTTGAAGTAAAACCAAATTAAATAACAAAACATATTTTATTACTCAATATGATGACTTCGATTAGAGATGTTAAAAGATTTACAAGAGTTGGGATAAGTTCAATTTACTCAAACTCTACTCTTAAGATTAAATTATGCCTACTCCTAAATAAAATAAGTATTGAAGATGTGTATCGATACCCTTCTGCAACGCTGCCCTACTGCTTTTATAGAGTTAGCTAAGTTACTGCTCTTAACTGCCCTCCTTAATTGTAGGCTGCACAATCTGATATAATGACCAGCATTTAAAGTCTTCCTCTAATATACTCCCTCTATTCCTTAATAACCACCACTTTGAATATTTTTTTATTCATTTTTAATTGTCATTTTAGAAAAAAAAAATGAAACATTGATTACCGTTTTCCTAATTTTATCCATATTAATTGATTATAGTGAGATATTTTGAGTTTTAATAAAGGATAATAAAGTAAAATATTATTTATTATTTCTAAAATTGAGGCCAATTAATAATTGTCTTAATTTATATACCACAACCTAGAATGACAGTTATTAAGGAATAGAGGGAGTAATGTAACATATTTACACATACTGTTATGATAATTAAATTAGGAAAATTCTATGTACACCATGAAAATAGCTATAGGCATTGCTTTGCTTCGAGCACCATGATATTAAAAATCAGTTTACTTCAAAGGCGGCACAAATAAAATGGATAATATTTTTTTTTCTTTTGGCATCACAAATGTACGTAAACCCCACAATGACAATTACCAAAAATGCCATTTTTCTTCCAATCACTTCATCTTCACCATCTTCATCTTCAACTCTTCATCTTCAGCACTCACTCTTCAAGCATCTTATCATTATTCTTTATCAAAATCCAAACATCCCATTATCGTCTTCACATTCTATATCTCTCACTCACTACTCTTCTCCACAAACCAAAAACCCATTTTCTATCAAACTCAATATACTCTTTTTTTAAAATAAAAAAATCACTTGTATATTAATACTATTGGGTAAGCTTGGATCAAATTTGAAGATAAATGAACCCATCTCTCAATGATATCGGCATCCCATCACCATTTATGAGCTCAAAGGTACAATTTTTAACTTCACCTATATTACACTAATTGTGTATAGTTACATAAGTAAAAAACTGATTTTTCTGCTTATTCATGCTATAATGTTTGTATTTGATTGAAAATTTGGTAGATATTGTTAAAAAGCATTTAGATAAACCCTAAATTGCGATCATCATATAATACATTTGTCCATACAATGGCCAAATGTCATAGGGTACATTCGATCATAGAGATGTTGAATGTATATGTGTTAGATGAACACCAACTACATTCGTTCATACAATGGCCAAATGTCACAAGTACATTCGAAATTTTGGATGCCAAATGTGTCTATCTTCGATCATCACGAGACATATTCGTTCATATAGTGGCCAAATGTCACAAGATATGTTAGAGCTTAGAAATGTCAAATGTTTCCAATTGTATAATTGACCTTCAATCACTACATGGACTAATGTCTTCAGTCATCACATGACACATTCGTAATATAATGTGTCCATATTTATGTGATAGGTTGAGGATAAAGAAATATTTAATGTCAAACAACTCATTTCCAATGGTGAAAGAGTACAGGTAGAAGAAGAAGTTACTAAAGGTGAATATTTGCTGATGATAAAGGAGTAGAAGAAGAAGTTAATGAGGGTGAATATTTTGCCAATGATATTATTGTAATGGAAATTGTATCTCCTAATTTAGTTGATACTTCCAGTGACTTCTCAACTGACGAGGTGAGTTAAAGTAATTTGTCTCTATATTAGTTTGTTATAATTTATGTGTTTAATATTGTCATTTGATGATGCATTTATTGTTTTTAGGCATTCAAAACACTTGAGGAAGCAAAGGAACGGATTAAAAAAAAAGAGCAGAGTATAGGAAAAATCATGGTAAAACCTAGATTGGGCTTGAATCGCGGTGCCCCTAGGCGAAATTCGTATGTGAACAGAGCGGAACAATATATAGTCACATAATGAAATTTGCTTATATCGAGAATGTTGAAATGAGGGGAAAGTCAAAGAGTCCGAACTCAACAATGAAAAAATATAATTACCAATTTCTTGTGAAGTGCAAAATGGATAAGGCGTAGGGCATATGGTATTTTCAAGTCATGAACAATCATCACAACCACCAACTATTCAAAAATAGTTTAAGACGCTCGTATCTTGGGAGGTTAACGCCGTAAAAGAAAGAACTTGTGTTGCATTTGTCAAATAATAATGTAAGCCCGAAATGCATTGTTAAGGATTTGAAAAGCATGAATTCTTCAAATAGCACCCTTCCAAAGTAAAATTAAAATTGAATCCTAAAATACAAACTATTACAAATTTATTATAAAATTAGAATATAAAAGTAAAATTAATCAAGGGGAGAGAAGAATTACTTGGTAGTTCCATTATGCAGTGGTTGTGGTGGCGTAGCGGTATTGTGGCCGACAGTGGCGTGGCAGTGGTGATGATGGCATGGGTTTGTGTGAGAGAGAAAGAGAGAGACGAGAGACAGAGGGTAGTTATAAAATGAATAAAGCATTTACATAACTCCCTTTTTTAAGAAATGATTAATTCGTGGTAACTATATCATTTTTTGGTGGTGCAATTGACAGAAATTTAATCAATTTGTAAGTAGTACCTATATCTATTTTTGTGGTGCGAATACAATTGCCCTTAAATTAAAGCCTTCTAACTTAATTATTACATAATATGCAAAAAAAAAAAATTGATTTTAAACTTTTATTTATTAATTTACCTGTTAATAGGTTTAATTAATTTAAAACTAGTACAAACATATCTTTGGGAGTTTCTCTAGCTATTACTTACAAAAAAGTTCATGGCGCATCCACATTTAAGCCATTATGTACTAGATTACAACTCATTTTGATATTTTTCTACATTGAGTTGTAAGTTAAAGCTGGATGTGAACAATATTAGAACTGAAAACAGAAACCTATGGTTCATTTGGAAACGAACTTTTCTTATGAATGGAAGCTTGAAATACTTGTGTAAATAGTAGAAAAGGGAAGCCAAACTTGTTGATTATTTATACTTTTAAGGTAAAGAAGTATCGAGAATGATACTAATGATCATGACAACAAAAACTTGGGTTTCCTAAACTGAAGATAGGTCTAAATCATATGATGGAAATGAATGGATAGAAAGATGCATTATGTAGGGATTGATGTTGATTCTTCTTGTTCTCATCGGAAAGAGGCTGCCAACGTTTCTAAAATAGTGCAATGACATGAGGTAAATTTTGGACTAAAAATGGTGTAATGATAAGACACAGTTTTTTATCATAGAAACAAAATATTATTTATAAAATTACAAAAATATTTTCAAAATTTTTTATTGATTGATTCTATTTCTATGATTCATAATTTATTTTTCACCCATTTTTATTCATGTTATACACTCTTTTCCCCTTGTATACACATTTCACCAAAAATACAAGCAACTGAGGAACAAAAAACAAACCAAGCTAGCTATATGATCTACCCTAACCTGATTTTAGGATGCTTTGCTTTTGCATTCTGATTGATATCTAGCTAACTAGCTAGGGGTTACTTGTGTGAGCAGTCACCATCCTATCACTGTCAGGTACTACTACTGCTACTATTCATGTTGCCCTACACTTTCTTCCCCCATCCTCCCCTCACTTCTCTTCTCTCATCCACTAGTATAATTTTACTTTTAAAAAAGAAGAATAATATAGTGGAGAAATGCTCACATTCTAATGTTTTAACTATAGATGAAGATTCTAAAAACGAAGCCGGGTAACGTTACTTTAAAATATAAAAAAAATGAAAATCGACGATCTTATGGACAATCCAATATACAGTATATAATTATACCCGAAAGAGTTACAACAAGTTAGCATCAATTAAATCAAAAAGATTACTAGGCGATGAGATAAAAGAGTTGCAACAAATTAGCATCAATTAGATCATATAACCTGATTTCATGATCATGATATTAATTTCTCGGATTCATATGCTCTAATAAGAAATGATTTACTAATGACAAACATGTGTATGAAGTGTACAAATTATTATGTGCTACATTTTCCAATTTGATTTAACATTAAGAAAAGACCAACACATAAGATATAACCAAATAGATATTTATATAATTTCTATAAACAATCTAATTGGTACCCATAAAATTTCATAAAAACATTTTCACCTCTTAAAAGTGTGAAACGCGATCATTTTCTTCTATCACTAAAAGGTTCTTTGAATTACGCATATTTCCTGGATCTCTCTAGAGAGAAACGCATGAAAAAGAGTGGAGGGTGTCTTAAGAATCCATAAACAAGCAAATTACAACCACGCAAAGTGAGAAAGAGACAAAGGAGGAACATTTGGGGGGTGATTTGAAGAGTGGTCATTAACAAAACAAGGGACACAAGAGAGACATTAATGGCCTTGGGAAAAACCACAAGACAAGAGGAGATGCCCTTGTAATTAGTAATAGAGGCCTACAAAAGGAATGGTTTTAATTTTATAGTGGGGCAGGCAAGGGAAAATCTCTATATTTTTACAACTTTCATGGTTTTGTTGAGGGGACAAAAGGCACAATTTGTGGTAACATATGGTGCAATATTAAAGACAAGCAATAGCGAAAATAGGGACTACTTATTAGTGCACAAAACAAGAACCCTCATGTATCTCTTGAAAACACCCAAACAATGGAATTTTAGGGGACAACTTAATTAGTGGACCCAACCCAATGAAAAGTTTTGAGGATTTGAAATAGTTTTTGGGTTTAGAGTACTTTTTTATTCCGTGCTAATGAAACAACAAGATAACAGTTGAAAAAGAATAAAAGTCGGAATCATATAGATAGTGAAGCATCATTAGAATTAAACAAAATGAGACACCAACCCATCATTACAACAAGACAAACCAACCTTCTAGAATATGGTGGGTCTGTTCTTATGCTCTTAATAGAATTTAAGTAACATAGTTCACTATGACTAACATAGTTAAAACATATGTGCTCCCCCAACACAAACAAATAATAAAAAAAAATGCAAATTGCCTATTTGAAAAAGAAAAAATAGCTGCTGCTCAGCATGGTCAAAATCAATAGAACAATTTCACAAAAAATATTTGAACATTTACATTTATTGATAGTAGTAGTAAGATGATATTAAGAAAGCCATTTCAGCTAATTAAAGCTGAAAAGTGTACACAAATTAATCTCCACTACAAATTAATCATCCAAGCTGAAAAGTATGTACAAATTAACCTCCACTACGAATGGAATATATGATCTTATCAAGTACATAGCCATTTCAGCTAATTAAAGGGCCTAAAGGCCTAATTTAGAATCTTATCTTAAACCTAAAAAGATAAGTATACAGAAAAAACATAATTCTTTTTGCTAACCAAATTATCAATCAATATAAAAATAGCACTTACTTAATCATCTCCCCAACAACTATTTTGGTAGATTGAATCAAAGGAAGAGGAAACTAGGGTTAGGATTTAATTATATATATATATATATATATGAGGCTATCTCCAAGAAGAAACTGAGAATAGCATTTGATTTTGCCACCCTAAGAAAAAAGAATCATTGAAATTGTGAAGTTGATACCCTTCAGAAGGGTAATGTAGTCTCAATAATAGCTTAGCTTGAGAAAGAGCAAAGTGACTAAGGGGCACATTAGCAAACCCTAAGCTCCTCATGATCACTTCCCATGACCTAAATCTCTCATGCCTCTCGCTCCGTTGATCTCCCTCCGCTGATATGATATCTTTTATTTCTCTACCGAACCATATTTGCTCGACCACAAGCCTGTCTCGGCTTGTGGGGGGTAACGTGGCCTCTAAAGAGCTGAACACTGCAGCGTAGTGATCTAAGGCCTCAGTGAACCGGTGCAAGAAAATGGGGTGGTTGTGATTAGCTTCCCTTTCTGAAATGGTTACTATTTTAGGGTTCATTGATTTGATCTTGTGGAGAAAAAGCCTCAGCTGGTCACGGTCTTTCAGCAACCTGTGAAGATATTTAATATCAATGTTATTTTCTCTACATTTTTTTTCGTAAAATGGTACTTTTTAAAGGATTAGAAAACAAATGATACACTGGAATATGCAATGCCATTAAAGAAATTATGACTTTTTTTAAAAAATTAGAAGTAATGGAAATTCATAGGATTGTAGTTTTTTTAATCCGCAACTTGGGTTACTCTATCCTTTTCACAAAATAATATTAGTATATTGTATTGATGCACTATGGAATTAAAATATTCATAATCCAAAAGTGATTATTATTATTTCTCAAAAATAGGAATTACAGAAAGTATTTGGTTTGTGTTGTATCTGTGTTTGTTTACCTTTGCCCTGAAAAAATAATGTTGATGCTAACACATAAAATTAATTGAAATGATATCTGGGTGGAGTTAATATCATCAAGAAACACTAGAGAGACTGTATAAAGTTTTTTGAATAAATGAATTACATATAAAGTTTGTATTAAGTTTGTTTCTTTAATTTACCTTTCACACAAGAAAATGTAGTTTTGTAGCATCTTGCAAATGGGATAATACAATAGAAAAAATAAAAAGGATCTCCATCCAGTTGATGTAAGAGTCCTCATCATTCACTTGAGAAAACAACACAGTATAGTGGCTATAATTGCAACTCTTCAATTGAAATTATGATATTACCTTAGTCCCTAAAAAGAATAAGGAATTAATATTCTCACTTTTTGTAATTTAAATAAAAATATAGTCCTTTTTGGTAGGTTTTCATTGCAATTATTTTATCACCCAATACTCATGTCTAGTCAAGGCATTAGCATCTGACCTTTGTAGATACAAGATACAAATAACTTGTGAAAACAACACATTATAGTTGCTATGATTGAAAGTGGAAACTATTACATTATTCTAAACACCTTAAAAGTTATGCACTAATGTTCTTTTACTTTTTGTCAAAAAGTACTTTTAGGTAGGTTTAAGTTACATTATAGCACACCACAGACATTGTCTAATCAAGGCATTAGCACCTTACCTGTGTAGATACAACATACAATTAACCGCTAGGGTTTCGCCCGGGATTAACAACACCGAAGACGTGACAGCAATCTCATCCTCACTACTAAGAACCAGAAGCGGATGAAATTGGAATCTGAGACCCAAAGAGTGCGCAAACTTAGCCAGTCGATCACCTGTCCTACGGAGCACGTCCAGATCGTGCCCCGTGCCAGTGATCCTCAGCACTGGCGGAGGGTATCTCTCCGCCAGCGCCTGCATAAACGGAGGCCACTGGACACCATGCATAGTATCAAAATCCAGTATATGTACCGCATCCGCCCCTTCCACCGCCTCCAAAATCGCTTGGTTGGCGGTCAAATGGCAAAACCTAATAAAAGGTGTCACTTGGTTGAGTGTTAAGTAAGATGACTGGAGAAAGGTCTCGTCCGAGTCAGCAGTTGTAGCCAGATAAGGGCTAATAATCGGAGGTAACTCAGGGGAGGGATTGATCCGGTGCGAGAGGGCTTTGATGAACTGGTCGGCAAGCCGCTCGGTAGAGTCGCCGTAAGGGGAAGAGTTGGAGGACAAAATGGTAATTAGGCGGTTGGCCGCGGGGAAATCGGAACGGGAAATGAGCTCGGCGCAGGTGATTAAAACCTGGCGCACGTGTGCAGATGGCTCCTGTTGTGAGCCCAACATGATGGTTAGCAAACCCTAGAGAGGGAAAGAGAGATATATTTTGAAGAGAATACAAACGTATCACATGTGATTAGCTAACTCATACTAGTAGTGGTTAGCGTGGGAACAGTGTTTTTCTTCCCTCTTCGGCAAAGACAAACCTACATGGAAAGAAACATGTACTTAACAGAGAGAGAGAGAGAGAGAGAGAGAGAAAGAGATGGGAAGCAAAGGGGTAAAGTTTTAAAAATAAAAAATATTCTAGGGTTTGGGTTCACATTGCTAGCCCTAGTTGACCTTATCCATTAAAATAATTGTATTTTTCTTAAACTACATTCTTGAGATATGTATTGTTGTTAACACTAATTTGGATTCTAGACTGACCTAATGTTGCAATAGATTCTTGATAACCTGAGGTGATAGTTTTTCTCTGTTTCTGTTTTTTCTCTGATTTTTGGTATCTATGTTATTTTTAGAATATGTCTAAATACAAGTTGTCTACATGTAGTATGTATTTATATCATTTATGTAAAAAGAAAAAAAAAAATCTCACTAAATTCAATCTTGGAAATGAATTTTATCCGAGAGCAAATAAATATTTTGTGATAAAAAATTTCTTGGTGACTTATTATTATTATTATTAGGGACAAAAAATTTTAACACTGTAAATAACTTTTCTTTATCAGATATTTTAAATTGGAGATAAAATAAAACCTGTTGCTAAAAAATCTATTTTTGGCACCAAACAAGTGCTAATATTTGTGTGATGAAATGAGATCATTGGTAAATATCTATTTCTCGTTAAGGTTTTCATTGATATCTGATTCTTTGTAATAACTTATTCAATGAACTTTAGAGTACATCCTAAAAGCAAAACTCATTGCTAGCCATTTTGCAATGCGTTCCAAACTCGTATATATAATCATATTGAAAGTATTTCGTTCTTATTATTTGAATAAATATATCTGCTGAAATTCCAATATATGTAGAACGATGATCCGTATAAAAAGAAAAGAAAAAAATTGGCACTGATTTTTCACTAAAGTTTTTGAAGTATAATAACTATTTACTGTAAAATTCTTTTCTAGATTACTCTCTATTGGAAATCTTTGCTACATCGTATGAAAGCGCAAACATTATTATATATGAGAAATTTAGTTGATGGTCAACCTATATATAAAGCAGAAAACTTAGAATGTTTGGATGAAGTAGACACTTAATTTACTCCCCACTACAGATACATTTTCTTCATATTAATAGTTAGATTACGAATTAGTGGACATTCGCCTTGTATTGTATTATGTATCTGTAGTGTTGTTATTTTTAATCATACCCAAAAGCAGGAAAATATATGAAATCTGGATGTACCCGTATAAAGAGGGCGGCAATATTTTAGCAACCTAAAAAAAAATAAAAAGATTCCTAGTTAACCTTTTAAAGAAAAGGCAAGCTCCAATCAAGATTATTAATGGATCAAGGGCCCTAGTTCCCATGGTGATGAGCATTCCAATCCATAACAATCTACCACCTTATTTTAAAATCAATAGTTGAAATTAAATAAATTTTGTTGAAATTAAATTTATACAAGATTTATATATTTAATTTCAATCGTTAATTTAAAAATTAATAGTCAAGATGTATCGGGAAGTGGTTGCCTAACATACTACGCCAGTCACCCCTTTTTTACTATCATTAATTATGCAACGCAAATAGAATGTGTTCAGGGAACAGTTCACTTCTGTTTTCACAGAATTTTCTAAAATATTCTATTTCATTAATTGGTCATAAGGTATTTAATGCATTCTGATAGTGCAACTGCTTAAGTTTATTGTCACTCTCTCATCTTACTCAAAAATCCAGAATGTTAAGTTTCATAAACTGATTTTTGAAATCATAATTAAAGGTATTAATGCATAATGATATCAAATGCTATTTTTATGTGCATACCTTTTAGTCAAGTGATAAGTGGTGACGGTTTTGATAAAAACAAATGTCATTTACGAAGAACTAGAAAAAAAGGATTGATATGGAATGTTTTAGTCTTGAAATAAAGGCTTGCATTAAGCAATACCCATGTTTACTTTTATGAAAATTTTAATATATTCCCTCCATCCATAAATAATTTGATATTGCGTGGTTTTAAAAAATCTTAAAATATTACAATTTAATATTTATATGTAACAAAAATATCAAATTTATATTTTTTTAATATAATATGAGGATAACTTTGATATTTTTATTCTATATAAATATTAAAATATTATATTTTAAGGCTTTCTAAAAAAATGCGATATCCAATTGTTGTGGACGGAGGGAATATATATATACGTGTGTGAATGAAGACTTCTTTTTATTTTTTTCCCTTAACACAAGTTATTTAATAAAAAAGACAAAATATTTATTATTGGTTTTTAATAATGATATATATACAAACTAGTTATACCAAAAATTTTATACAAATTAGCTTTGTAAGGCTCACAATTAGTCACATCATTCCATTTCATAGCACATCATTCCATTTCATAGGACGAGAGAGAGATTATGGTGATTTTGATAATTGTAAATTACACAAAACTAGTTTGCATAAAATTTTGGTGCAACATATATATGTATATTATTAATCTTGTGTTTTAGTTTGCTATATATACAATTGGATTCAAAACAGCCATATGTTACTTCCCCATCTCATTTACATAATCTCACTTGACACAAGGATTGGAAAATACTAATTAATGTTGCAGAAATATAAGTACTTTTACTCAATCTCTTTTCTAAAAAATAAGAATATTTTAGTATTAAAATTACTTATCAAATATTTTTTTAAAATAAAAATTAGACTATATATTAGAACGGAATAAAAAAATAAAAATATTAAAATGGGAGGGAGAATAACAATTTTTATGTGCACAATAGTTGCATTTATTCAGTGTAAAATAATTACTACTACTTACATTTATTTTCAACTTGGAAGGTTGATGGTGGAGTTTTCATTTAGTTTTCACCTCAAAAACACGCAAAGCAATAAATGTGTCGAAAACAACATGCCATACATACATATTATATATATATATATACATCAACACACAATCTCCGGACCCCTTACTTTAACACTGACACTATCTATTTTTTGGCCCTTTGTCTGATTTTTCGCATTTGTTGGGTTTTTACTTACTTTGTGGCTTTTCATCTCAGTCAGATGGGATTTAGAGGAAATATGAGTGCGACCCCCACGTGAAGCTCTGGAATAATTAATACTATATTTCATATCGGTACATGATTTTCCAATGGTTGGAAAATCATATAGTGGAATATATATTTTTTATTAGTATTCTTTACATTTTGTAATTAAGTAAATGATATTTTCATTTATGGCCTTTACAATTAACTTTAGAGACCGACAACAACCACACCAGGATCTCGGAGACCACCTGTGAGAAAAACAAACCACAACCCGAGCAAACAAGTAAACCAAGCCAAAAAGAATATCTAAACTCGGTTCATAATAATCTTTCAAAAAAACCTCTTACAATTATATATTTGAGCCTCACCAAGGTAAGAACACTTGATCCCATAATCGTGATGTACGAGCCAGACAAGTTACCTAAGAAATCTTAGCTTCAAACAGAAAACAAACAGCTTAAACAGCCACAACCAAAAATAGCCTCAGTATTTGATATCGGTTTGAGGTCACTTCTTCAAATGCAAGTTGTCTTCAAATTGACGCAAATTATATTCAGTTCAAACACAAACTAATGTGGGCATCAATTATTATCTTTTTGTTTTAGCAGTTTATTTTTATTAATTGTTGCGAATTTATTTTTAAGTTGATTTATATTTGATTAGGATGTAAGATTGTTTACTTGTCTAGTATTTCCTTAATTCTAATTATAAATAGGATAGGCTTGTAACGAATTAATCAGTTTTGATTATGAATAAAATTTTGTGGTGTTTATGAGTTTCTCTCCCTTTTCTTTTATTCATCTCCCCCAATTTTTTTGTACTCATTTATTTTTTTATTTTTCTTACCGTGCCACATCAAATTTGATATCAGCGTGACCCTTGATCCACTTAGTTTATAATTGCAAACAATAGTGGTCACCGTGGTGTAATATCCCAGAAATTCGTATAACTTTTTTGGGAAAATAAATAATATTTTCATCTATGTGGTAATAATATTAATTATTGTTATCGTGGTATTCGTAGTCATAGTGATGTATTCGTGGTGGTAGAAAGTCATATAGAGGTTGTTGTTGTTTGTCATATCAATGGCTTAGAAAAATTTTTGAACATTGCAAATTGTAGAGCTGCTGGGGTTACTATTCGAACGGTACCACTCTTGCTATTCGAATGGTTTCTTTTGCAGTTCGCACAACAATTTTTTATGGGACCCACTTACTTTTGCCATTTATTTGTATTGACATAGCCAAAAATAGATCACTTTTGCCCTTTTTTCAACCAATTCATAGAGAGAGAGGTTGTGGGTGATTTTTATTATTTTTTTTGGTTTTTGGGTTAAATCATCTAGCTCGGGTTATCGTCCGTACAAAATATTTACGTGTTCGGAATTTACATCATGAGGCCTATCTTTTGAAGCAAGTCTCGTCTTTTCGTTTATTCATTAACGATATCTTGATTTCCTTATCGTTCGGGTTTGTTTAAATAAATTTATACAAACTCTTTCATATATTTCATAGACTATCTTTGTGTCCAGGCTCATAGTGAATTGGAGTTCATAGCTAGACCAAAACGGGGGTTCGAAGAAAAGGGTTTTTTCGGGTTTTAAGTATTATAAGCTCGGTATGGTTTTGGTGAACTTTCGAGATAGGATAAACTATGAACTTTAATATAAAATTGATATTATGGATGGATATTGACATGTGTAACATGTCTTGGTTTTCATGTTGAGTTTTGTAGATGATTTGTTATTTAACTATATGTTAATTCTTTTTTGTGGTATTTTCATACTTATTGATTATATCAAAGTATGCATCATAGCATATATCGTGGCATAACCATTCTCGAAACACATCTAATTTCGTAGACATTAAGGCATGTTAATTATCATGATATTTGTAGTTTTTTCATATTTATTTTTGTGGATTTCCGAGGAAAATATTGTGGTATAATTCGTAGGATAGTGGAATATTTTGTGGATTTTAAAAGCATACTTATCGAAGATAAAAATAAAGTACACTAACATGAAAATTTAAAAGCATAAATATCATGAATAAAATGCACACTTATCATTAATGAGAATTGGGTTTTTTCTATTTTTTTTTTTCAGGATGTCAGTATTGGCTAAAACCCCGTGGCTTCGTTGAATTAAATTTGGGAACATACACCCACACCGTGAACCTCGATAACTCTATGTGCTAGTGCACATTAAAGTCATGCTTATGATTCACATCCCATGTGTTGTGTAGATTGTAGGCGGAGCATTCATAGTAATCCCAAAAACTTCGTAGAGATACTAATTCCAATTTCACCTTGAGTTGTAGTCGATAATGAAATTCGTTGCATTCGTAATTCATTCGTAATATTCATTGATTCCATTAATATACATTTACTGTTTAAACATGTTCATACATGTAATATAATACATACTCTCATTTTTATCGTAATGTTAATTGTCTAACCGTATATTCTTCTATGCATTTCTTTCTTTATTATGTTTTGTAGGTGCAGATGAGGCCACCGGGCATGTTTAGCTAGCTCGGACATATATACGGGGTTATATTTTGTAGTTACGAGTTATAATAGTCTTATGTTGGGCTATGTACTTTTGTAAACCAGATTATAAACATCAATGATTTATAGATAAATTTTATACCAATTTCATTAATTAGAAAAATTAGGGAAGGAATTTAATTCATTGGATTTAACGTAAAAGCAAGTGTTTAATTATTATTGTTATAGTTCATTTGAGTAATTTACCAGTCACTTTTCTCGCATCGAGACCAACCAATGATTATTTAGGAGTTTGTGTAATTTAGTTTATTTTAATTATTAAATCTGAATTCTAAAAATAGAATTGTGTGGTCAGTAATTTATTAGGGTTTATGGGTTCAATATGAATCCCTAAGATCGATTTTTGGTTCTTACCGAATAAAATTATACTATTTCCTAGTGCACTTCCTAAATATTATTATCTACATGTTTTTCAACCGATCATCTGTAATAGCTGTTCTATCTGGTTAACGACCACCTGATGAAGAGGTGGCACCAGGAACCTGCATAATAAGTGAATCAAAGTGGCATCTGTATCAATTATTACATGTTTGTCTTTAAACATTTTACAGTAATCAAGGCCCCATTTTAGAGATTGTAACTCTGCAAGGAGTGGGCTGGGACATCCAATATTGCACATGAAACCAAACAAAAATTCTCCATCCAAGGATTTATTGTTTTGTGAACAGGTTCCGGCAATATTAAGTTTGACAAAACCTAGTGGCGGGGTGTCCATTTGATACTTATAGTAATTTTCTTCTTCTTGTTGTTTTTTTTTTTTTTT
>MKEJ01060795.1:0-2500 GCA_001753735.1 Embelia ribes
TATTTAGATAAATGGTAATATCTACATTTTATTAAATACAACTAAAATAGTTGTAATTTTGCAATAGTGAGAGGGACATTTTCGGATTATAATAGAGTTAGATTAATAAAATGGCGTGAGTTTTGGTACTATGCTATTCGTATCAAAATGATGCAAATACCAATTATTAATAGATAATTAAGCGCTAAGTACGAGAGATAACTTCTTGTTAGCATCTATCTCCTATTTAGTGCCAACGTGTTAGTCTGTGATAGTACCAATATTCCAGCATAGTAAAATTATTATTAACATTTTTTTTCCAAGTTGTACTGGGCTACCATGTACATTCAATTTGGACAGAACATGCACGCACAAGCATGGCCGAAAGACCATGTCACAGCACACGGCTCATGCATACACGTCAACCACATCAAACCCAATGCACTAGTGAATGGCTTGTTTCAAACACCCAATAATAGGCGTTTACTTCTACTAGAAAACTTCAAAAATCGTTAAGCGGATCCCATATGAATAGATATGAGTAATTATTCGAATCATCATTATATACGGATTTACACATATTTACTCCAATTATGAACATGTAACAAATCATCATTTTATTGGGATTTGTCACATTGATGTTCACCATTAACATCAGAAACATCTTAATGTCTTTCTCGGAAAAGATTTTGGATGGTAAAGATAATGATTTTGTTCCAATTATTTTTGCATTACATCTCTACCTTAAGGTAATGTTTCATACAAGTAAGAGATCTATTCAGTGATTAGAAGAAAAAAAAAATTGTNNTGAAGAAAGAGAATTCTTGGTTCAATTATTCACTCTAATGAAAAAAAAAAGAATAATTTATGGTTATCTTCATTGGACTAGTAAATTTTAATATATAAGCTCCGTTTAAAAAATAATCCAACTGGTAATTATATATGATTATGACTTGTATCAGATTGACTTATTAAACTACTGAGTATGCAAACAAATATACTGATATCTTGGCAGCATTATGAGTAACTGCTCAACCCAGAGTTCCACATGAAGAAAAGCACGAATGTAGTTGGCTTACCACTTGCCATGCACCATTTAAATTTCTATTCGGCGCTAATAAAAAATACTACTAGTATTGGTCTATGTCCAAATTTAGAGAATATATTCTTGCTAAGATTTTGATACGTATATATATAGTTAGTATTAGAATAAAAATATAGAATAAAATTGAATTTATTGATCATTACATATAATTCAATTAAGATATTGTATGAAAGCCAAATTTCTTCTATTCTATTTGAGAATGGGAGGGGTTTTGATTGGGTGAATTCAATGAAAAAGAAGAATTTTGTATACCTTACTTTCTTCATTTTTACTTCATATCAATAACTCAATCAAAATGCAATTATCTCCAAGAACAAAATGTCTGTTATGCTTAATATCTTTAGTTTGATCTGTATTAATTCGGCTCTTTATTCGAGTCATTTTGTCTTCGCCAAATTGCCAGAGGCCTATGCTTTTTTGAATCCGATTGTAGATATTATGCCAGTCATCCCTCTGTTTTTTTTTCTCTTAGCCTTTGTTTGGCAAGCTGCTGTAAGTTTTCGCTGAGATCTTTAATATTATCCTAGAAAATTCATGATTTATTTCGAAAATTCTATCAATTGGATCAGATAAGTCTTACAATAATGAATCCTCAATTAAAAGAAACTCTTGGGTAGACGCGAAAAATCTGAATCACCCCATTTCTCCATTCAGACCCCCCTTTTCTTTTACAGTGAAAGACACTAATCCTATTAGTATCAGAGTCTTCGAGAATATCTAATTTTGGGTATGAAATAAAATTTGAGTAATGAAAGACTCTTATGACAAAATAATTTTCATAAATTCCAAATTTTTCTATTTCTAGAAAGCGCTTCATTTCATGGTGTCAAAATAGGATATGTGGTATAAAAACAGACGATCTATTCCCCTTTTCCCCAAAAAATGATCTTGGAGATTGTGTAATGCTTACTCTCAAACTTTTCGTTTACACAGTAGTGATATTCTTTGTTTCTCTCTTCATCTTTGGATTCCTATCTAATGATCCAGGGCGTAATCCTGGACGTGAAGAATAAAAAAATTATTTTCAAATTTTGAAAGATAAATCAAATTCAAATAACAAAGTCATCGAGGGAGGCGGAAAGAGAGGGATTCGAACCCTCGGTACAAATAACTCGTACAACGGATTAGCAATCCGCCGCTTTCGTCCACTCAGCCATCTCTCCCAATTCAAAAAAAAAAATTATTTACTATGTTACATTACACATAAAGTAAGGATTAAAAAAGGCTTTCTTTCGATCTTTTTATTATAAATATAAATAATATATAGAAGAATATAGATTTAGATGTGTATAACTTTTATCAGCAATTCCATTTAGATAAAATAAAGTAAGAGCTGAAAGGATCCAATATAAAGAAAACTAAAAAAAGACTTATTGTTTTCATTTTGATCGAAGGGCCCTTTTTCTTTTACTCCCA
>MKEJ01060795.1:7500-12704 GCA_001753735.1 Embelia ribes
GAAAGCTAAACTAAGTAATAAAGTACCTCGTATTTTTCCCTCCGCCTCGGGCTGTCTCGCGATACCTTCGACAGCTTGGCCCGCAGCAGTACCTTGACCAACTCCAGGTCCAATAGAAGCAAGCCCTACGGCTAATCCAGCAGCAATAACAGAAGCGGCAGAAATCAGTGGATTCATGATAAGTTCCTCGCACCAAAAAAAAATGGTTAATGATACAATCAACTAACGAATTATGATGTAATTATTACGGCACTAAAATGCATCCAGTCGAAGTAACTAAGAATTGCAAATTGTAGTCAAAAAATATTATTGAATCATTGAAACTACTTCGATATCGTCTATCTACAGAGTCTTTGTGAATCCATACGGTTTTTTTGTTTTTGTGTTCTTCCATTTCTTTGTTTCGAGCGGCCTGCTCGACCTTTTTCTTGATTTCATCTCTTTATTAATTCAACTCACAATCCCAAACGAAACGGAAGAGCGTCTATAAAAATTCCCATCTAAATTTACCGTAGTAGGACAAATCTTTAGTTCATATAACTAGTCAATATCTACTATCACATATACGTGTCTTTTTTCCATAACGTAAACCAACTATTCCTCTCTTAGATCCAATTAGATTCTAGAATTGTTCATCAAAACACCAAAAAGAGTTGCCTTAGAGCCATTAAATTATATAGACCTAGTTCACAACTCTTTCTCTCCTAACCAACCCCCACTTTTTTTTATCATTATTCCACATGGATAAAATGGAGATTAGGCCGAATCATTGCCTAGAAATATCATTATTTGATTGATTTAAGTTTAGGCAATTTATTATTTATTAAATTTTTCTTTTGGTCAATCGTCGATTTTATTAAATTGAAGGGTGAGTCGTTTTATAGAGCATACTTTTTTTTTTTTTTGAAAACGGGTCAATGATGTCCCTCCATGGATTCACCTATATAAGCAGCGGCTAAAGTTGCAAAAATAAGAGCTTGAATACCGCTTGTAAATAATCCAAGGAACATGACAGGTATAGGAACCACTAAGGGTACTAAAGAAACAAGAACAACAACTACTAATTCATCGGCTAATATATTTCCGAAAAGTCGAAAACTAAGCGATAAAGGTTTTGTGAAATCTTCTAATATGTTAATGGGTAAAAGGATTGGAGTTGGTTGAATGTATTTCCCAAAATAAGACAATCCTTTTTTGCTAAGACCGGCATAGAAATATGCCATTGACGTGAGTAAAGCCAAAGCAACAGTAGTATTTATATCATTCGTAGGTGCGGCTAACTCCCCACGGGGCAATTCTATTAGTTTCCAAGGTAAAAGAGCTCCCGACCAATTCGAAACAAAAATAAATAGAAACATTGTTCCAATAAAGGGAACCCAAGGGCCGTATTCTTCCCCAATTTGGGTTTTACTGACATCGCGAATGAATTCAAGGACATATTCGAAAAAATTCTGACCACCGGTCGGAATGGTTTGTGGGTTCCGAACAGCTATAGTGGCTGAACCCAATAAGATAGCAATTACAACCCAAGAAGTAATAAGTACTTGGCCATGGACTTCGAAACTTCCTATTTTCCAATAGAAATGTTGGCCTACTTCTACACCGGATATATCGTATAAATCCTTTAGTGCGTTGATGGAACATAATAGAACATTCATATTGCCCCCCTGAGAGAAATCGAACTTTAAACGAAATTATTTTGATTCAACCATCTCAATCTTGACTTAACTATTTTACTTGAATCCTCTATTTTGCATACCAACTAATCACAGAATATCCTCAGTTTTCTCTCTTTTTTGAGGTTCACAAGTTGTAACCAATTCGATAAATCTCTTTAGTTTCCTAACTTTTTATCTTATTATTAATCAAGGATTGATTATATAGCTAGAACGACCCTCACAAATTGCGAATACTAATTTGTTAAGAATTAATCGGATTGAAGCTATAGCGTCATCGTTCGCTGGAATCGAAATATCTCCAAGATCAGGGTCACAATTTGTATCGATTAAACAAATTGTTGGAATTCCCAAAGTAATACATTCTCGAAGAGCTGTATATTCTTCGTGCTGATCAACAATGATTACAATATCAGGTAACCTCGTCATATATTTAATCCCGCCCAGATATGTTTGCAAGTGAGATAATTGTCTTTTCAACATAGCTGCATCTCTTTTCGGAAGACGGTTGAGTCTGCCCATCTTTTGTTCCATTCTCAAGTCTCTGAACTTATGAAGTCTCGTTTCTGTAGTAGACCAATTCGTTAATATACCACCAAGCCATTTTTTATTAACATAATGACATCGAGCCCTTATTGCAGCCCGTGCTACTGAATCAGCTGCTTTATTTTTGGTACCAACAATTAAGAATTGTTTTCCCCTACTTGCTGCATCAAAAACCAAATCACAAGCTTCTGATAAAAAACGAGCAGTTCTAGTAAGATTTGTAATATGAATACCTTTACGCTTTGCAGAAATATAAGGTGCCATTCTAGGATTCCATTTCCTAGTCCCATGGCCAAAATGAACTCCTGCCTCCATCATCTCTTCCAAATTGATATTCCAATATCTTCTTGTCACTTTTCCCCCCACTCCCCCTCCCTTTTTCAAAAAAAAAAAAAAGGGGCGAGGTGTTCTGAAAAATAAATAATTGTTCCGATGGAACCTTTTCTTCTACCGTAAATTAAATAGGTCGTAGATACACGACCCAAGCTGTTATTCTTTTCTATTGGTTATTACTATGTATTACTATGTATTATTAACTATGTATTATTACCAAATTAAACGGTCGCAGATAGTTAAAAAAAGGATAAATCCACTCTTAGGAACCGTTTAATCCTATAAATGATTGTTCTGATGAATCATGGAAATTTTTTGAAATACAAGAATAAAATAATTTTCTGTGGTGGAACAAAAGATCTCTCATTTCTCCCTCGAATAGATTCTTCTTTTTAGTTTCCATAGGAATGTTATTATGTTGCCTTGAAAGGGGCATTAATCCTTTGAAACCGGTACCAACGGGAATCATTCCCCCCAGAACTACATTTTCTTTCAAGCCTTTCAACCAATCGATACGACCCCGGAGAGCCGCCTTTGCTAAAACTCGAGCAGTTTCTTGAAAACTCGCTTCAGATATGAAACTTTGAGTATTCAGAGATGCTCTTGTTATTCCCAATAAAACAGCTCGGTAACAGATCGCTTCTTCTAAAGCACGCCCCATTCGTTCTGCTCGCAACAATCCAATTAGTTCTCCGGGTGAAAAGACATTAGACATTCCATCTTCTGAAACCAGCACTTTTGATGTTATTTGACGTACAATAATTTCTATATGCCTATTATGGATCTGCACTCCCTGGGATCGATAAACCTTTTGGATCTTATTAACTAAAGAGATACGACTTTGCACTATAGTTATCTCAGCGCCAATCAAGAATCCCCAAGGAATTCCAAGAATTCTTGTTATACATTCGTTCCAACCCTCAACTCTCTTTTCTAGATTCATCGATATTGACTCAATTGAACGCACTTCTAACACCTGTTCGACTTTTGGAAGACCCTGCGTTATATCACCAGATCTCGATTTTTCATATATAAATGTAATTAACGTATCTCCTTCATAAAAGATTTCTCCATAATGGCCACGAACCGTTGCTCCTGGAGTGGCCAAATAGGGCTTAGCCGATCGTATTACTACAGAGTCAACTTGAACAATTAGAACTTGACCTGATTTTAGGTGCGGTCCATTTTTGTCTATACATACATTTTCACAAATAAACTGTCCAAGAGTTCTTTTTGTAGATACCTTTTCACAATAATTGTGATGGAGAAAATACCAATTCAAATTTACTGGATTCAAAAAGGTCTTACTACATGGATCGGGATTATAAATTTTCCTATTTTCATCCAGTAAATAATATTTAAGAAGTACTTGAAAAGTCTGTTTTAAATTGTCAAATTGTAAATATTTAGTTACTGGGATCTGATTATAAGTTATCAAACAGGAAAATGAATAAAAATTCGCAATTTTAAAAGCTATTCCTAAAGGGCCCAACAAATTCCTAATTGGCATTAGGGAATTTTTATTAATTGATTTTTTTATCACATTGAATGATTTTACATCATTGAATGGACCCATTCGAAAACAGTTAGATGATGACAAAATTATCAAAGATTGGTAGTCCTTATTTCTATTCAATAACGTATGAATAGTTCCGTGATTTTTGTTAAGGGATTGTTGAATCTTTGTCTTGGAATACAAAAAAGTGGAAGAAAATGGATTGATATTGGTGCGCCCTGATTCATTATCAGGGATCAATCCGGAATCTGAGAGGTCATTTCTTTTTCGAGTATACGAAATAGAGGATTTGACTAAATCAATTCTTAGAAAATCTCGCATCAAATCATTTGTCCTTATTTCAACAAAGGAAGAACGAGCCTCTTCGATAGAAGAACTTTTTTTGTCTTGCTCCCAATTCAATATTAAACAAGTCCGAACTAATTGAATACTCGTGTCAGAAATTCCCCGAATTGGTTTGCCGTTTCCATAAAGAATATAATTGATAACTTGAAGTTGCAAATTATTCCTTTCTTGCAGGAGATCCGGGGGAAAAAGTCTTGCTAAATTTATACCGTCCGTTATTTCATATGTGACTACAGGCCGAACCAAAACAAAATACTTTTTCTTGGTGGGTGTGATCCGTTGGACATAGATCCAATTTTTCCATTTTTTGGATGCCTTGTCATTTTTTTTTCCTATTCCTGGAGGTATCAAGATGCCACTGTGTCGGGATATCTTATCTGTCTCTCCGGGAAAATGGATATCTCCAGAAAATATTTTCAGTTCAATTCTTTTTTTTTTTCTTTCCACTCGTACTAACCCGCCTATTCTACTTCTTGTATTTAAAGTGATTTGTGTATCCACCCCAATAATACTGTTATTCCGTACCATTATGGTAGAAGATCCAGGTAAGAGATGTACCTCCTCAGGAATGAAAAAAAAGCGATCTACTTTCATTTGCTTTTGGTATTTTGGCCTAAATTCCTTGACTCCTCGATACTCAATCAAATCTTCCTTTTTGACGATTGAATGCCCTTCTAGAGCCCCATATTTAGTAATTCCCGAGCTCTTTCTGCTGTATCGAGAATCATCGAAATAAGCAAGAATACTATTTCTACGGAAAATACCATTTATAGGTATGTCAATCAAAA
>MKEJ01060797.1:0-12771 GCA_001753735.1 Embelia ribes
ATGATAGGAAGTGGAAAGAGAATGGGTGTTTTAAATTCAAAAAGTAGTAGAGTCCACGACATTTTCACATTGACTGGGTATATAACGGTACACATATTTGGTATACTGGTACACCACTGTATACTGGTATACTATTCTGTGTGCCGGATTCCAGTGAGTTCAGAGTCCACGCTAACTGGGTGTAACAGTACACAGATTTGGTGTATCGGTATACCACTGTGTACCTATATACTACTCTGTATGCCGGATTCCAATAAGTTCTTAACCAAATAAAAGAGTTTGTGTAACGGTACTAGATCTTTGGGTACCGGTACTCTCTGTGTAACGGTACACACCCCCTGTGTACCGACATTCAGGCCAAGAACACCACATCACGCCACCCTTCATTACTACGCTATTCGTCGTTACAACCACACCACATGATTGCGCACAATGCACTACGCATATCCATATACTCCACGCATATCACGCAATAATAATATTACTTACAACGCATAATATTATTATTTAAAATAAAAAATTTAGTCAAATTTTAGGGACATTACATTGTTGGAGTTGTTAATTTTCCTGCATAGCTTATATTAATATAGTACTTTTATCATCCTCCGATTACCCATAATGTTTGGGTCTAAATCCATCCTGTTTCCCAACATAGGACATTTGGTTTTTCAGTTGAAACTATGGGGACCAAATAGAATTTTGTCCAAAATATGGAACTAGTAGTATAATTCACTTTTTTTCTTATTATGTTAGGCATACTATTTTTGTTCCTATCTGATAGATTACATTTCTATTTTTGTTCATTTCAAATTACAGTATATTTTTCTTATTTACAAATACTACAAATAAGCAATTTCCTAACATGCTCTCATTTAATGTATATTTTATTAACATTATAATTTTTTATATTTCCAACAATGACATGTTAATAAAAGAAATGAGTCATTTCATAATTTTACTATATTTGCCAACAAAAAAAAAGTTTCTGGAGGGTAATTTGTGAACTCACGTTGAAATATTGATTGAGAGCCATAAATGTCAGTTCACAAGGGCTTCTTCATGTTTTACTAGTTGAATCAAACGTTGAGATTAGTTACAACTTCAAAAATAAAATGATGATTTCTATTTTCTTCTGTTACAAGAACCTCGAGGGTGTAGGTGTAATTTACCCCCAAAACTAAATAAATAAGTATATCATTAAGTTCTATATTGGTATGGTAATAACTAGGAGTGTAAATAAACATAGCTGTCCCAGAGCAACTCGTTACATGGCTCCGTTCGGATTCACCTCATTTGATAAAATATGGAAAAGAACTGATTTAGTCTAATGACACACACACACACACATTATTCTAAGGCTATATAGGCATACAAAATATAGAAAATCTTATTTCTCCCATATCGGTCGTATATGGGAGATTACTTTTTATATATAATTCATTATAAGTTTCAACTGTTATTAAAATAGTTGGCTCGAGCTCTAGATATTAAGAGAGGGCTAGAGCTGGAATTAGATGGTTTAGGCTCGTGAAGAACCGAGCTCGTGCTTGTGCTCGCTAATAAATCCAGCAAGCTGAACCTAAATAACACCAAATTTAACTCGGCTCGGTTCGTTTACACCCCTACAAATAACTAATTAAGAAATTTTTGCGGTGAAATCATCAATAAAGATTCATGGGTGTAACCTTACACCTAAATCATGGTCTAACTGGAAAAAGGTGTCTCAATTACACTTTCACTATCTCTCACTATTTTATACAGGGTTTTTATAAATTTAGTTACAAAAGAAAGGTGGTTGGCCCCCTATTGTCACAAGGTCCCATGACACCATTTTCCCACTCAAACCTCATTCAAACAATCTTGAAGCTTTCGCTCCCAATCCAAATTTGAATTTGAAGTGACACTTGATTGGTTGAATGAAGTGACATTGCTAGTCTAGTTAACCAATCTTCCCCCCCAAGCCACCCTAACCTTCTTCTTTGGCCAAGTGATTGGATCTTGACCAGTAACCACCAGCTGGCGGCGGGCATGGCCAGCGGTGGCCGGATTCTGTTTTTTTTTTTTTTTAATTCGATTTCCTCTTCTTCCTCCCTTATGCAATGCCATCGCTAAGGCTAAAACATCTCCGGTGAGATGGTCATAGTTTTGATTATGTGTTTTCGGAAAGTTGTTGGTACAGCCTAATTTTTGATGCCCCTATTCAATAAATTACCTTTTGTTTCTCCAACTCACATTCACATCGGGACAAATCATAGGAGTAGGTTAGCCATTAACCGAGGCAAAAGCTTCAACAATGTTCAACTGTCTACGAACATGGCTCAAATTCTCTGGTTAGAATGGTCAAAGTACAAATCGATACTTTGCCGGAAAAGTCTTTGGAGCAACCTTAAACTTTTACGATGGAAGTGTTATCCTAACAAAATTCTGCTTGGCCTAAAAATTAGTTGGAATATGAAACAAGTATTCTCATTCCCTTTTCCTTCCGACTCTCGATCTTCTCGGGACCCATATTAACTAGAGTAGATTAGCCCTGCTAGAAGAAAGTCAAGGAACTATTTTCACAAGGAAATATCTTACTTCTTCGTCCGAAAAGAGGCCGGAAAAGTTACTGTGACAATGTCTTCATCTCCAGCCGAAAGATGGCCAGAGATTGGCCAGAAAAAAAACTTTACCCGACTTTCCTCCTTCACCGGCCATAAAGTGTTCAAGAAGGTACCACCCCTACTCCCCTTAAGGAGAGTGATACTTGGGTTATAGAGAATAAAGAGCCTCTCTCTGTTGAACTCATTTCCTTCTTTATCTTATTAAGGGTAAAGTTCACTTTGCTTTTAATGCCAAGAATTATTTTTTTTACAAATGATATAACATTTTTAATGCATTTTTAACCTATTATTTTGTCAATTTATCTTAATAATTGATTGCTTATAATAATTGAAAGATGTGTTAAATATAATGTATGTCCCGTGACTAAACCACTTACACACTAAAAAAATTCTGATAAATTTTAGGCTATTTTTTTAATAATTTATCTTTGATTAAAGTTAATTTATTAATCATAGGGACAAATTAAAGCAAGACCAAAAGAACATAAAAATATAGGGAGTAAATTGTAAAAAATTAAAAATAAAGGAACAAATTGAAATGAGATTTAAAATAATAAGATTAATTTGAAATAAATGAAAATATATGAAGCAAATTGAAAAAATAGGGGAAACTACACTTTACCCAATTAATTAATTTAATAAATTTTAAATATCTTGAACTTCAGCGTTACTCGTATAAAGTACAAAAATGCTAATTGGAAAGTGTTTGTAGCCTCTAGTCTTACGAGTTCCCTATGTAAAAATTTGGAGTAATATAAGTCTTGAATTCAGATCTCGGACTTCCTTAAAGTAGCCGATGTTCCACTATTCAACAATTGCATTATTTGGATTTTGAAATATTTTTTATTATTATTTTGAGAAATTCGAACAATAAAATTATAGGATGCTCGGCTATCTTGTGGCTTTCTCCCATTCTTAAAAATATGGTGGATCAATCTACATCATATATCAAATCACACGTAAATCGTAACTTCCGTTCTTAATAACACTTTTTCCATAATTCATAAATTATTTATTTTCCACCCTATGTAAAATATAAGAAAATAGAAAAATAAGATATTGTAATGATGGAAAGAAACAATGATAGATAGGACTTAATTAGTTTCCCCTGAAAAAAAGGACTTAATTAGTGACGAAGTTGTTTAGTTATTAATAATTCAAATGATTACAAAGTTTGTAGGTTTTGGGGAAAAAGAACATGTTTGTTAATTGACTTAGTGCAGACCAATAGAGAAAAATTTGTTCAAGCTTGGCTCTCTTAATAAATGAATATTTAAAATTTTTTTTGGCTCATGTCTTTAGATGGACGAGTTGCTAGTGAGCGACTCTTTTGATATGAGCTGCTTCCAAGTGACTATCAAATGAATCTATTCATTTATTCATTTGCATTCCTAATCTATAAATTGATCCGTCATTTTTTTAATTACAGAGAAAAACAAATCACATATATCAATAAAGATACACGAAAAAGAAAAGCCAAAAAAGAAAGGTAAAATAAACTGATTTTTTTTTTTTTTTTAGCTAAGTCTTGTGTTTATGTCCATATCACAAACTCTGGTTTAGTTATTTTAAATTATATATCAGTCTTCTTGGCTTAAATAAATTACGTAAATATATATCTATATTTATATATGTATACACTATTTAAAAATATTTTTATATAAAATATAATAAATACAAGAGCCGACTTTGGAGCTATAACAACCCGAGCTCGGCAAAGCCTAAACTTGGCTAGTTAAGTAGATGAGACACAAAATTAGGTTCATTCTCGACTAATTTACTACAAAAATACAATTCAAAACGAGTTATTAATTCCATTTACAAAAATTATTACACATCACATTTTTAAGTAAATTTTAAAATATAATAATTGAATGCTTTAATGTAATAAACAATTAAATTTATTCTCACATTATATTTAAAAATATTAATTTAATATTTTAATTATATTTAAATATTAAATTATTTAAAAATTTAAAATTTCTAACAAAACGTGAGTATTATTACACATCACGTTTTTAAGTAAATTTTAAAATATAATAATTGAATGCTTTAATGTAATAAACAATTAAATTTATTCTCACATTGTATTTAAAAATATAAATTTAATATTTTAATTATATTTAAATATTAAATTATTAAAAAATTTAAATTTTCTAACAAAACGTGAGTATTATTTATTTGCTGACTTGTTATTAAGAGATTTCTTCATATAGCCGCCACCGTTACTTTCCCGGGAAAATCCCATTCCCCGCCGTTGAATCTCTCTCTCTCTCTCTCTCTCTCGGTATCTCTCTCTGCTCCCATGTACACCGCTCTCTCCTCTCCCTTCCTCAATCTCCCTCTCTCTCTTCCTCTCGCTCTTCTTCGTAAGCATTCCCTCAGACCATCCTCACTCAGTAATTTCGTCGAACACTTGGCAGGCCACTCCGATCCCCACCATTTCCGCTTCGATGACGTGTCACTCGGCTCCACCCACTTGGAGAGCCCGAACGAGGCGGCGAAGGTGGATGAACAATGACCCTCATTTTAATTTTTCACATAAAACTGTAGACATACTTACAACTTAATTATTTTTTAGTACTATATATGTGGAATTTTACATTTTCCTCATTTTAACTTTACACATAATACAAACTATAACACTATAATCAATCTTGATATTTTAATTCTAAGGTGAGGGAGCTGTCGGGGAAGTGGAGTTGCAGATCATCTTCTGTGACTAATTTCATCGAAAACTTGGCGGGCGGGCCAGATTCCGACCAATTCGGCTTTGATGAGGTGGCACTGGACGCAACCCGGATGGAGAAAGTGGGCGAGGAGGTGAAGGTGGAGGTGAGGGAGCTGCGGGAGCTGCCAGAGGAGTGGCGGAGAGCGAAGCTGGCGTGGTTGTGCAAGGAGCTGCCAGCTCATAAGCACACCACACTGGTGAGGATACTCAATGCACAGAGGAAGTGGGTTCGGCAAGACGATGCTACGTATGTTGTGGTTCACTGTTTGCGCATCCGCGAAAACGAAACTGGGTTCAGGGTAAAAAATTCTTGATTTTATTCTAGACAGTTGATGTAGATGTTATAAAGACACTTGCTTTGATTAGGATTTGTTTGGTTGTAGTTTTTAAGCAAAATGCTAGCTTCTTCAGATTTCATGCTGTTTGTTTGATTGCAAGTGTTCCTGCTTTTTGGTGCTTGACAATTGACATGCAGTTGGATGCTAGTTGTTTTGGCTTGAAATAGGTAGAAGTTTAAACAGAATCCATCCAACTTTTTCTTAATCTGATAAAGTTATCTCTTTTAGCTTAAAAACTGCAACCAAACACGCATCCAACCGAAAGCTTCTAGCCTTAGGTCGAAGGCACAACTTGAAAGTTGTAAAGCTAAATCCACATAAGCTTTTCGGCATTAAAGCTTGAGCTTAAAAAATGCAAGCAAATAAGCCCTAAATACTAATGATTGTCCAGGCAGTAGGGCTTATCTAGAAATGGCAGTTGAAATTCATAAAAGAAATTAAGGCAAGGGGGCGAACCATAATTGTCAATATGGAATAAAAGAATTTGGGTATGAGTTGAGAGGAATTAAATTGACAAGTTCTATATGTTTGTTGTGGAAAAATATAGGATTGATAAAATAGTTCTCAAAAGTTTTTTTCTTTTGATCTTTTTTCTGGGTCCTTGTATTTCTGCCGGTTAATCAACAAATGCTGAATTTATGTTTTTTCTTTAATTGTATCAATAAATTTCAAAAAGACTTGCTTGCTAATGATGATTGAGGGACTAGAAGTTGTCTAAATTGGGTGGGCGAAAAAAAATAATTATGCATTAGTGAAAGCAGGGAGAAACCATGATTGTATCGTTGGATGGGCAAAAATGTAATAAACAATTTGGTCATGATTTGAGGGGCTTCAATTGATGGTTTGTGTATGTTTTTTTATTGTAGAAATATAGCATTAAGTTCCGGGCGCGAATCACAGAATACTTGATTTATGTAATTATGTTTTTTGTGGTAATGTGCATAAGCTTATGGTATTTGAACTATATCGACTACCCTGTAAAACTGTGGGAAATACAACTAAAGTGTGCTTGATTATTGCTCTGAAAATGGTATAGTATTTAGTGGTGCAGTATATGTTTGGTCACTTGGTCTAAAGATCTTTTCTCAATTTGCAAAACGTAGCTCGTTATCGTTTCTTATGGTTTTGGGTAATCTCTTAGAGGAACAAGCCAAAGTTTTGACAGCAAGACAATCTTTGATGAAGGATGTAAAGGAGTGATGGTTTCCTTCAAATTGTTTATTTGAAAATTTCATGTAAATCTTTACTTCTCATGTTCGGAACTCTTGTTAGCTTTCCCAATCATTATGTATATTTTCTCCGGTTTTTTTTGCTAGTGGCAATTTTGCGACCAAAGATTTTCTTTGAAATCTCAGGTATACAAATGGATGATGAAACAGCATTGGTTCCGATTCGATTTCGCACTTGCAACAAAGCTAGCAGATTTCATGGGTAAGGAGCGAAAGTACTCCAAATGTCGCGAAATATTTGATGACATATTGAATCAGGGTCGAGTGCCTACTGAGTTCACCTTTCATGTTTTGATCGTCGCCTATCTTGGTTCTAACGTCGAAGGCTGCCTAGAACAAGCATGTGATGTTTACAATCGGATGATTCAATTGGGCTGCTACAAACCCCGACTTAGCTTGCACAATGCACTATTCAAAGCCCTTGTGAGCAAGCCTGCAGGTATATCGAAAGACTATCTCAAACAAGCAGAGTATGTTTTCCACAATTTGGTCTCTTCCGGGCTGGAGATACATAAGGATATTTATGGTGGTTTAATTTGGCTCCACAGTTATCAAGACACCGTAGACAAAGATAGAATAGCTTTTCTGAGATCAGAAATGAAAGTATCTAGAGTGGGAGAAAGCAAAGAGGTGCTTTTGTCTATCTTGAGAGCTTGTTCTAAATTAGGTGATGTGAATGAAGCTGAAAGGACTTGGCTTAGGCTCAACGATTTATATGGTCCTCTCCCTTCTCAAGCCTTTGTCTATAGAATGGAAACTTATGCTAAAATCGGACAACCCCTCAAGTCTCTAGAGATCTTTAGGGAAATAAAGGATCAGTTAGGTTCACCTAGTGTAGCGGCCTATCATAAAATCATAGAGGTGCTATGTAAAGCTCGAGAGTCGGAAATTGCAGAGTCCTTGATGGAAGACTTTATGGAAAGTGGTTTGACACCCTTGATGCCATCTTTTATCGATATGATAGATATGTATTTCAGTCTAGATTTACACGAGAAATTGGAGTTTACTTTCTTCCAGAGTGTAGAGAAATGCAGTCCTAATAGAACTATTTATACTCTGTACTTAGATTCATTGGTAAAAAGAGGGAATATTGAGAAAGCTGAGGAAGTGTTCAATGAAATGCTCAATAACGAAGCAATTGGTGTTAACACCCGATCAAGTAACACGATTTTGAGTGGTTACTTGTCTAATGGAGAATCTGAGAAAGCAGTGAAAATTTATCATTTGATGTCCCTTAAGAAATACGACATAGTACCACTGTTGAAGGAAAAGGTTATTCAGGTATTAAGGTCGAGAAAGAGAGTTAAAAAACCTGTAACTTTGAACCTCAGCAAGGAGCAGCGAGAGATTTTGGTGGGGCTTTTGTTGGGTGGATTGCGCATTGAAGCAGACGAAGGTGGTAAAAAACACACCGTATCTTTTGAATTCAATGAGAAACTTCAAACGCATAATGTCTTAAAGAGAGATATACATGATCAGTTTCTCACGTGGTTAGCTCCTCAGAGGGAGCCAAATTATGGAACAAATGATGTACCGAGTAAATTCAGCACAATTCCACACTCTTATTTTAGTTTTTATGCTGACCAATTCTGGCCAATGGGCCAACCTACGGTCCCAAAGCTGATTCATCGGTGGTTGTCACCACGTGCTCTTGCTTATTGGTACTCGTTTGGGGGATATAAAACTTCATCTGGTGATATTTTATTGAAGTTGAGAGGTAGTGAAGAGGGTATTGAGAGGATTGCTAGAGCACTAAAGTCGAAATCGTTGCATTTTAGGGTCAAAAAGAAGGGGAGAGTATTTTGGATAGGTTTTCTGGGGAGCAATTCAACATCGTTTTGGTCGCTGGTAGAGCCTTATATTTTGGATGATCTGAAAGATTACTTAGAAGCCGGTAAAATATCTGCAGACAAAATTTATAAATCCGATGCTAATGATTTTGCTCATCGTGTTGAGTTTGATAGCGAAGAAGCTACATGTTAGCAATTAAAATAGTGAATCGATATAGTCCTCCGTAGTACGTTTTCGAGTTTCAAATACTGCGCTTCCATCGAAAATTCGGAAGAGTGAAGAGTTACATTCAGAGCTTCAACGAAAGCAGCACTCTTAACGAGGGATAAGTACCCATATCCGGCTACTACGGAACACATCTTTAGTCGTTGCGTTCGGAGATTATTTTGAAGCCGGTAGAATATCCAGATGGACAAAATGTATGAACCGATACAATTATTTTGTTCGTTCGTCCGTTGGAATACGATAAATAGAAGCTGGTATAGTCCTTCGTATTCGGTTAGTTTTTACTATTGCAGTTTTGTCCAAAGCTACAACGAAGTTGCTAAGTGTTGACACTTTTGAGTAAAAGGCTATGGAGGGTTCAAGACTTGTTTTACACTTTGAGTAAAATAAGGAATGACAAAAAAAATATTATATAGTACGGATGGATTTAATATGATTTTTAGTGTAAAATAATGCCAAAAATTCGACAAAATTTTATAAATTAATAATATAAAATTCCAAATATTTTATTATTTTTTATTTTGAAATATTTTTTTGGAATTTAAAACCGAAAAAAGGTTAAAAAACGTAAATTATAAGTGTACTAAACAGGAAGGATATAAAATATGCATAATTTTCATTGGATTTCATATCAATTCGAAAAACAGGATTTTTCTTCAATTATATATGTACAGATATTAAATGGCAAAAATTCAAACTCTCCTACCTACAAAGAATAAAAATACGCCCTTGCTTTACACCCCTATGAATGAATCATGAAATTTGTATTGCATATAGCAATTACAAATAAATAATGTTACTTCTGTATGTACTAATATGTTGCAAAATTATTTGATGGTGTCCGTATCGATAAGTGCAAATGTAGCTTTGTAGATAGTCTCGATGAAATGAACAAATCAACAAAGAAAATAATTGAAACAATCAATACCATAATTGACTAAACCCAATTTGAGGATTATGGATTACATATAAAACCTTTTCGAATTATTTGATTTTATTTTACTCCATCTGTCAAATTTTAATAGTCCCAAATTTTTTTCACAACGATTAAGAAAAATTAACAAATGTTGTTCAAATCTAAAATAATTTTATTGTCTTTCTTACTATACGTCTTATTAATGCTACCCATGTTGGACGAGTAAGATGGATGGAGTAATTAAATGACTATAATAAATAAGAGTATTTTAGTAAAGTGATTTTTTAACTACCTTTCTAAAATAGGAATTGGACTATATATTAGGATGGATTAAAAAAGAAAACAAGCTTATTAAAATGGGACAGAGGAAGTAATAAATAAAACACTAAATATAATAAGAATTTTAAGTGTATATCATAATTGTATTGTTATGGGTTAAGAGCATGAGCCTTCACAACAACATTTTTTATTTAATTTCCAAATCTCACTTTTAGAAATTTATTTCTCTTACTATAAATTAACATTTTAAAAATTGTCCACTTTAATCTTTCTATGAATTTATTAAAATTACTAGGATAATTACATATATTATAATAAAATTTAAAAAATATATTTTTAAATATATTATTGTGTGTTTTATATTTTGATGGGAAAAAAATATTTTTTAATAAAAAAATGATGTATAGTAAATTTTTCTATTAGGAAATCTATTGTAATATTTGTAAAAAGACTTTTAGAAATAAAAATAAATAAAAAGATTGATGTGGCATATTTTCCCATCTAAGATTTCTCATTTGAGAAATTAAAAAGAAGAAAATATATAAATTTAAAAAGACTACTGTGAATGCTCTAGGAATTCAAACTAATTAGTTTGAAGTTGGGACAATACGTTTGGCACAATTTAACTTACTAGACCTTAGACCAAGTTTTCCGTACAATTCTACGTGATCGCATTGGAATTTGATAAGCTTATTTACTTTTTCACAAAGTTAATAACTGTTGATTTATGTGGTAAAAAAAAATTATCAATTATTTTCCTAATATGACCTTTATTTCGAATGTCTAAATTTTAATTTTGATAAAAAATATACATTAAATAAGAGCATATTAATAAAATATTCCTCTTTTAACTTATATTTCAAGAAGACAAGTGGACTATAATCCGCCGTAAGAAAAATAAAAATAATCATATTTGACTGTAAAAGTATTAAGTTTCCATACAAGAGACACTGTTCCATTAATTGTACGTTTCAATAGATTTTTTAGCCATCGGATCACTTTGCATTGCAGTAAGTCCTGTATTGCAGAGTGATCCAATGGCTCAAAATCCAAGAGGAGCATACAATTAAGAAAGTCTCCTTAGTCTAGTTTCCATAAACGGAACCAAAGGGGCATGACTTCTCATGACCTTAGAAATTTAGATAAAATTTATATATAAAATAGAAAAATTTTCAGACACCTTATTTATCCGACTCCCTGAGAAAAGAAAAAATTTTATATATAGGACATGGGTTTTGCCCTCGTGGCATAGTTTTTTTGGTCCAACACTGATAGTTTCTCTTCCAATACCCCTAAAAAAAAAAATCTAATTTTTAAATTTCATAATTAATTTCAAGTCAAATTGTGGAGACAAAAAGTCACCAAAGAAAGCGACATAAGAAACTGTGCGAAAAATGCAAGAGCTGGCAAAAGATCATCAAGTATAGTAAATAAATGAAGGTGGTTGTTAAAATGCGGACCTTCATTTGTGTGCGCTTGTTTTGGAACCAAAACTTGACTTGACGAGGCTTGAGGTTAAGTTCTTGGCTCAGTCTAAGCCTTGCCTTGTCATCTGGGTGCGCATTCTCCTTGAACATCCTGTCACACACAGAGAGAGAGAGAGAGAGATGCATTTAGTGCTTGAAAATATGCTCTTGTTAAAAATGGTTACAAATGCAATGAAGACTGTTGAGAATTAAAGCAAAGGTGCATTACTTTAATAAGAATCTGTTAAGAAGTGAATGAATTATCAAAAATTGTTGTCTTAAAAATGCTGATGAAAGGGGGGAGACAGCCATGAATTAGAATTTATTAATCTCACTTAAAACTAATCTTGGTAAGAAATTAGTTAGACATTATTAGGGTTTTGGCACCACTGATAAGCACAAGTCATTTTTTGCACCGAAATCAAAACAACGTTTTGTCACCGAAACTGAAAACAATCTTGGCTTATAGAGAGATTTAGCGAATAATTATCACAAGTCGTTATTATCTTAAATAAGCAGACAAAAGGGGGATGACAAGCATGAATTAGGGTTTTTTAGTCTTCAAAGTCAGTTATTATTTATTTAATTTTTTGTAGACTCATTACAAACTAAATTTTATGGAAAAACAAAATTTACTAAATTAATTGTTTGAAAAAAATAAAAAAACAAAACAAAACAAAAGAGGCAGGTTTTTTTTTTTATTTCATTGTGCACCCACATATATACATACGGACACAACACAGCAGCAACTCCAATTTTTACGTTTTGTTCGGTAAAATTGCATTTTTTAAATAATTTTTGTAGTGGCATATAATTTTTCTCTTCTCTTCTTAAATTTAATACTTTTGGGAGTCATTTAATTTATTTGTTGTGTTCTTCTTAATTATCAATTTGATTATATGTTTTTCAATTCTATGCACGTTTTATTGATATTTTATTTAGATATTATTGTTATATTTTCTTTTAATATGTTAGGTTAAATTAGTCTTACCCTTAGGGGAAAAAAATTGATTAAACCAACGTTTTAGTAACTATTAGTGGGCAGGGCCTGACAAGCCTGGAACTCTCACCCAATAATCACATTGTGGTGGAGGCTCTCTAATTTAAAGAACCAAAAATAGAGATTTAAATCACTAGATTTTCCGATAGGGCAAGTTAGTTAATTAATTACTTAGTTACTTAGTTTTATTTAA
>MKEJ01060808.1:0-15564 GCA_001753735.1 Embelia ribes
CATTACTATATTGTACAAAGGGAGAGATTACATTTTAGCACAAAGTTATCATATTTTTTAGAATGAGTTACTTTTTTTGTAAGTACAAGACCTGTACAGAAAATTGAACCTATAAAGAAGTATCAAAATGTATACTTTTGAAAAAATATACTTTTTGCCTTGATAGTATAAATAAGTGTACTTTTCTTGTGGGATGAGTTTTGATATAAACTAGTTTTCCTCATTTTAATTGGTTCATTTAAGATAATGGTGGGATTCATAAACCAAACCCTATTATCATCTACTCCATTCTTATGTGGATCAATTAAAATGAAGGTATGCACCGTTTTGGTGCAAAGAACTTCACCATTTTCTTGTTGCACCAAACTCAATCTTTTTACTTAAAAGTAAAAGGTACATAAGCATATTTTTCTGGAACAGCTAAACACTTCCATTATAAAGGAAATTTAAGAAATTAAAATTTTATACCTTGTCTAAATATATACAAGTGCCTCATAGTTTATCGAATCTTGAACCCAATTGTTTTTCGGGCGGCATTTATTTTGCTTTATCAAATTCACTTATTCTTGCACTTTGTCCTTGGTTCATTACTTTCGCCAATTGGCCAAAGTGATTTTCAATTCGACTCAATCTTCAATGTTTTTTGTCTACGTATTAGACCTATTTAATTAGATAATACTCACTTATCAACGAGTTTTCATATTAACACCACACGCAAACAGAGATATAGCTTAATAAATTAGTCAATTAATCTTTTGCTCTTGGGATTTGCGTGTATGTTATAAAATTGTCTACTCATTAATGAGTTGGAACTATGTAATTGGATGGGTCTACCACGTAGGCATAGAGTGAGTCCACTTGAGGGCTTCTCATAAACAAGGCAGTCTAAGCATGATAGAATTGGTAATGTTGCCATAGGAGCTAGTTGTCAAGTATATAGTGAAGGTGTTGGTGTGGAAGGTTCGTATGTGAGAGGTAAAGGGTAATGCCTCTCAACATTTGAACTAAGCGAGGGGCCATGATTCTGACCTCTAATCAGAATTGACCACTCCCTTGCTACGTTTTGTGTTTGCTTTGTTTATTAGTGGGCATGAAAAATAAATTACCTTTGAATTTTTCTAGTTTCATTTTCAGTAAACAGATTTAGAGATATTATTTAAGGCATCAATGGTAGCTGACAGGGCATTTAAACTCACTATTTGTAATGGAATGTTTTTAGCTGATATACTATTTTTCTTCTTGGTACTTGGTTGACAAGAGAAGGTTCCAAGTTTTGGGGATTAGTGCTCGTAGAGTGTATGGATTTCCTTGGACATTATATACTTATTTATTTGTTCCACCAAAAAAAAGTAAAAATTATGCATTTCTTTTAGCAATTGTGCAAAACTTTCCATGTGTGAAGTTCACGATTCAGACTGGTTAGATCTATGTTTTGAAGCTGTGGATTCTATCTAGTTATGAAACTTTAGGGATCAATGGGTTAGCTTCCTATGCTTGGAACTTGATTTTTGTGGGGTTCTATGTATTTGCAACTATCTAATTTGTTAAACCGATGCAGATGTAGACATGGGTGAGGGTGATAGGATGATGCAGTTTTTGAAGCCTTCATCACGTAAAATAGGAAAGAATATGAAAAAGAAGATCAAGATTGCTAAAAAGAAGAATCGGGGCAAGGGCAAGATCAGGAGGAAGAAAATCTGATTCCGTTAATCCTGTTTGCGACGGAGAGCATAGAAGTTGTCCACCAGAGAAGATCATTGGCTATGAGTTCTAAAGCTTTAGAAATTTTGTTCTGTATCTTTTCTTTTTGTGCCCAGTTGTGAGCAACTTATTTATCAATCAATGGACGAAGGTTGTTAGTATTTAATGCAAACCAATGACTTCTAATATATTGAAGTAAATTTCTTGTGGTTGCTGTTTTCAGTCTATCAGTGCGTTGAAGAAAGAATGACGAATCAAATATTTTAAATTAACTAAACTAACATATAATACATAAACATGTATAGAAATCATATTCTACATATGTAAATTGGAATCTCGACCCTATTTTTATGCCAAATAATATAAATATCATTCCTGTTTTGTTGCCAAAATAGTACATTATTGATGAATTAAATAAAACTAAAAGAAATATAGAATATGTGCGATGCACATAAAATTTAATTAACGAAATAAGAATACACAAATGTATGTATAATAAAAAGATGCATGCAATGTTAATAAAAAAAAAATAAGACGTACAATTACAAATTCTAATTTGAGGAAAGTGAAAATATCTCAACACAAAAGAAAATGATAATAAAGAAGTAATTGGTACCATAGGATTGAAAATGAGCGGTATTGAGCCATGACTTATAATGTGATGATTCGGATTTCACTTATAATGTGATGATTCGGATTTTGCTGAAATCCTAACGTCATAGTTGAATATGCATAATCAAATATCATACATTCCAAATATTCATAAATGTTAAATAATCCCAAAGCGGTCATAACTCACTACTTATTATTATATTAAAAATTACTAAGTTCCAAAACAAAATTAACTAAATGTCTAGCTCAAAACGGCCTACAACTGGATAGAAACAAATTATGTATAACATAAACAAATTATTAAATAACTACGAATTTATGAGTGAACTTCATTCTCCAAATAAAAAATATACTCTACAAACTAAGAGACATTGTGAATTTACCAGCAAAATTTAGTAGAGACTTAGATTCATATATATAACAAATATATACGAATAGGTTCTCTACATGAATGCATATGCAATGGAAAGCACAGTGCACACATTTTCGCTACTTCAAAAATCGCTAATATGCTTGTACGTCATCTCCCATATTCTAGTTCGTTATATTGCGTCATAACCTTTATACTATAATAGCTCATGCGCATCAAGCCATTTTATCACATTGGTTCTGTTCGCTCATTTGTCCAAATGGCGTATAAACGTATCTATATATGTACACATACACATGTATCCGTAATATATCGAAAACTTCCACCATAACATCATCATAGGCGAACTTGCAACTATGAACCATCTCCTATATCGGACATAACGACACACACAACATATCATTACCATCCCCAAAAATGGACAAAGTAAACGTACCATAACTTGATACGCATCGATCCCTAGTTAGACTAGGCGCTCAAACAAAATAGTGTAATTAATCGCCGAGTTGTTACGATTTGGGAGGGTCTGATTTGATAGCTAAGAAACAAAGAGTGAGAGAGAGAAGAATTTGTGAATGGGCTTTGTGAACAGAGGTGGGAGACTTTCGTAAATGGGGTTTGCAACTCAAGACGCCACTATATAATTATTCCTAAGGGGCAAGTTTGGGAAATAAAAAATTTGACAAGATTTCAAAATTTTAATTGTTGCCTTGCAAATAATAATGGTATAGATAATGATGTGCATATATACCATTGTACACATACAAAGTAATCATGTACTTTTATTGTTAAATCTTATGAATTGCTCTTATATTTTAATAATTGCATCAACGTATACAAAATATGTACATTAAATGTTTGTATACCATTACTCAATCTGAAATATATATGTAAATATATTTATATTAATTAAATATGTCACGACCTTCAACTAAATGAGTTAATCATAATCGTTTATAATAATAAGTCTTATTTTGTTATTTCGACTCAACTTATTTACTAAGAAAATGAGCTCGAACTAGACCTATGAGCGACTCGATTCATTTATACAATTGATTATTATATTAAAAATATAATTTTAATATGTCTTTATATTCCATCCGTGCATATATATCTGTCTAGTTTTACTTAGCATAAAGATTAGATAAAACTAGAATAGGTTTTAAGATTTAAATTTTCTATAACTTTCCAAAATTGTGATTATAAATTTGTGTTTTATTTTTACCCATAAAGTTTATGAAAGGACAATTTAGTATTGCATTCAATTTATAATAATTAAATATTACCAAAGTAGAGATGGAAATTTTGATGTATAGAATAAAAATATGAGCAATTGGAAGAAGGGATTATTAATTGTTATATGTTCAATTCAAATAAAAAAATTTACATGGAATAAATATATAACTCATAACAGTCCCTGCGTCGCTCGAAAATACACAAATAGCCGCCGCCTCTCTCTCTCTCTCTCTCTCTCTCTCTTTACTGTTGCCTCCGCTTCTCTCTCTGCAACACACCGCCACCGTCCGAGCCTCTCTCTCCCCTGTTGGTGACGTGTCAACGGCGAAAAACGATGTGAGTAGCCTTCTATTTCTCCTTTCTCCTCAACAATTTACCATACATAAAACTGTGAACTAATGGTGTTCTATTTTTTTATTTTATTTTATTTTTGTGGTGAAAGGTCTCGATTATGTGTGAAGAATTTGCCCAAGCACACGACAGAGGAGAGAATAAGAGACTTCTTTTCCAGGAAAGGAGAAGTCACCGATGCCAAGCTCATGCGCACCTTCTAGAACATATATATATATATATATATATACACACATGTACATGTAAAAGAATATATTTGTTTAATAGAAAGAGAAAAGATGGAATTTTCAAGCTTGACACGAATCTTGTTTGAGACTTAACATTTTCGACTGAGTCGAGTTCAAGCTCAACTGTGAATTTAAATTTGAATCAGGCTTGTGTGGTGTAGGGTTTCTTCGGGCCACGTTGAGCTTGAGTACACATATGGCTCAACTCGGCTTGTTGCACTCCTAGCAGGAGGAGTCAATTATTAATTGTTCTAATTTATAGTCTTTTAACTTAAAAAAGCCGAAATCAAACAAGCATTTTGTACCCTTTCAAGCGTTTTAGGACCATAGTTCGATATAATTTGTTTTGTAGCCAAAAAAAAAAAAAAAAAAAAAAAAAAAAAAATAAAAAAATAAATTAAAATTTTAAAAATAAAAAAAAAAATTTTTTAAAANNCATTCTGTAATAGTTATTTGAAATTTTCAAGTTAAAAGAAGGATTTTTTTAACTGCAAAGATGCAACCAAGCAAGTGTATGCAGATTCAAGTGTTTAAGCCAAAGAGATTGGGGTACTTCATTTTCAATAAACCAAAGAGCAAATTTCATCTTAACTAGTCAAATGCTAACAATGAGGTTGAACCCATAATTGCTTATAGCATTATTAATCATTTTAAAGATCGTGGAAGTTAGAAAGAAAGGTATATATTAAACTGATCCAAGATATGGTGTTGCCTCACTACTATGAGCAAAAACACGTGCGATTATGTTAAAATTTTGGGTAGCAGTGAGATTTAATCTTGGGAATTTCCTACTAGGGTGCCATTTAAATTTACTATTACATCAACTTAGACTAAGCTATTAGGAGCAGCATTAAGCTTCATACACTTGCCTGTATAGCCATGAAATTAGCTGATCTCTGTTTTTTCTCTTTTTTTAATTTTATTGCTTTTGGTTTTTCTATAGAGATGGTAAGAGCCGGCAGTTTGGCTTCATTGGGTACCGTACAGAGCAGGAAGCTGAAGAAGCTGTCAAGTATTTCAACAAAACCTACATGGATACCTATAGGATTGTCTGTGAGGTATGTATACCTTCATTCTCAGATTGAACCTCGTATAAGCCATATATCTTTACATGAAAGCACAGCATATTGAAGCGATGATGCAATTGCACTGCAAATAGCACCCCTGTCAATTGTTGTAGTTATCTACGTGCATAGTCCTGTTAGAACACCTTATCTGGTGCAATATACAGTAGAAGGTTGGCTCTGTATGACTCTGTCGAAGTTATAAATTGAACATAAGATATGGTTTCAAGAGGGAAACAACAAAAGAGACTCCATTCCAGCTTGCTAATAAATTATTGTGAGTCCCACCAGGGATGTAGTGTAAATGTAACTGTGGTCGAGCGAGTTTTTTCAGAAAGTGATCTTTACTTAATTACAAGAATGCAGAAAAGTAAACACTGTCGTGCAGGTGCATTTCTTTTTTTTTGGGTTTAAATTGTGAACTATTGAGTTACTGTGGATAGATTATCTGTTATCTGTTAAGACGCAGTCTCTGAGGTGCTTGCCATAGCAGAAAGAAGTCTATAGACAGATGTTAATATTGATAAGCACAAATGCAAGTTGCTAGATATGTATTCTTTCATTGTAATGGTGGGAAGCCATCTAAACAAAACACCTCAATCATGTATCTGGCATGTACGAGGGAAGAATAGATATTATAACCTTAGCTACTTTTCCCACCTATATTTTTTTTCTTTTCATGTCTAATTCTTTTTCCCGCCTAAATCTAGTTTTGGAAAAGACTATTGGTGATTATCCAAATATAATGTCTTATTTTACTTTTGAGTGCAATTCAGCTCTAATTTCTTTATTTTGGAGCAGGACTATCTTAATCCAAGATAGTCTTCAAATTGATGTTACTTAGTTCTGAACATAGTGTTTTCAAACAAAATTCACACTTGGTTTTCACCAGATTGCTCGTAAAGTCGGGGATCCAAATATTCCTCGTCCTTGGAGTCGGTATTCATTAAAGAAGCACGAGAAACCAACTGAGGAGGAAAAAGAGAAACCAGTTTCGAAGGGAAAGAAAGATGTAAAAAATGAGAATGAGAATGAGGACCCTATGTTTCAGGAGTTCCTCCAAGTTATGCAACCCCGTGTTAAGTCAAAGTTGTGGGCAGACGATGCTGGGATAGCTCCCATTGGGCAAAATGGAACAGTTAAAGATAAGAAAACTAAAATGGACATTGTATCTGCTGAACTGGATGAAACCGAGAATAGTGAGTTGCTAGATAGTCATTCGGATGAGAAAACAGAGCTGGTAGATAATAATGAAGTTATCTCAGATATGGATTATTTTAGAAGTAGAGTGAAGAAAAAGTGGTCAGATTCTGAAAGTAGTGATGAAGAGGATGGTAATGGAAGCAGCGATGATGATGACAATGAGGTCAGCAAAAGTTCTCTGAAGAAAAATAAGAAGGCCCAAGATAAAAAAGTTGGTCTCAAGGAACATCAGAATGTAGAGCCTTTGGATGTAGACCTCGAGAATGGTTCTCCTCAAGACTCTGATCAGGAGACGAATAATCTGGTTGATCCTTCATTGATTTTGGAAGAAAATGAAATAGATATTTTGAAGACTGGTCGTCTTTTTGTACGCAATCTGCCATATACAGCCAGGTACATCCCCATTCTACTCTTGCATTTGGTAAATCCCCTGATGCTAGTTTTTCATTCTTGCCCTTATTTAGATGATATTTTAGCATCTCTTTCTTTTGGAAGTGAGAGGTCTGGGTGGCTTTTTTTGTTAATTGATTAATGCTCTGGTATTGCTTCATATAACTTAGTGAGGAAGACCTGGAAGAGCATTTCAGCAAATTCGGAAATGTAGCTGAAGTTCATCTCGTTGTTGATAAAGACACAAATCGATCGAAAGGATTTGCTTTTGTTCTTTACACACATCCAGAATCTGCTGTTAGGTACTTTCTTATGTTTTCTACTTACAGAATGTGTTTCTCCAAACATCCCTAGCGTTATAGCTATGAAGATATTTTTTTTTGCGTGCAGTCTCCTTATATCATGCGGGGTTATTGATCCTTTTGCTTGATGTGATATAAAATCATCTTGTGGTCCACCTTGCTTATATTTCTAAGGACTGTTCATAAGTTAAAGTATTTATATCACAATAGTGCCATAAGGTGGCATGCGCATTATTCTACAAGTATGTATCTGGAATGAGGTGTTACTGATTCTGTTTTCAAGCATAATTGGAAGTAGGAACATGTAAGTTGAAGACAGTTTCATTGAAATTTGCTAATCTTATGTTAATTAAGATCATTGTTTTGTTTCTGAAATGCAAAATCAATAAATAAAAATATCCAAAATTTTGTAAAAGAGTTCTTATCTAAAATAAAGGAATAAATATTTATTTAAAATGCAAATGGAAGTGGGAACATGTAAGATGAAGACAATTGCATTGAGATATGTTAATTTGAAATTAATGAACCAAATTTATGCCTAGGCCAAAGTTTTATGAATAACTTTTCCAAAATAAGGAAAAATATTTTTTATTTTAAAAATTGTCCTCCTCAAAACAGAATAGTTCCGTCAAGACAAAGCGAACGTTTGCCCAAGTGAATTGCCTACATAATATGCCCCCTATCCTAACAACAAAAAGAGGAAAAGGTATTTTTTGTAAGACGTGAATTTTCTAGATATTAGATGTTTTTGGAGGTATGAATTTTTTGATGACCTTCAATTTGCTCAGAAGGATTGCGGTCATTAAGACGGTTATAGTGGGTAACTAACATTTCTTTTTAGTTTTCTTCGAAAGGTCTTCTTTTTTTATTAGTCTGCCTTGCTGAACCATTCTTCATTTATAACGCAAAAAAAATTTTAAGACCTAAAAATTAAACCCATATTTAAATTTGAACTGACTATTTTCTGACCTTGATGATTTGTATTTTGGGAGACTAATTGACACTGGTTCTTATTATTCCTTCCAATGACATACATGCACCAAAACTCGGATTTTTATCTATGGCTTTTACATGTTCCTCATGTTGGGACCACAACGTTGGGGACTTATGTTTTGAATCATTCTTTTGAAAAATGGTATTCTTTGTTTTACCATAGGCTATCCAGGTATGATGCTTCTCATCAAAAGAAAAAAAAGTTTTATTAGGTTCTATTCGGATAAAGGGAAATTGTGTGCAAGTTTCTTTTGGTGCTGGATATCCTCTGTAGTATAGTTGCTTTGGCTACGTGGGGATACAGGAAAGCAAAAGGAGAATTGAAGTAGATGGTGTCGTCGTCTTAAATTATCCACAAAGAGAAGTTGGGGCTTGTCTTATGAGGTGCATTTTTGGGAAATGTATTTTATTCGATGTATAGAGTTATCTTCATCTTATGTGTGAGATACATTTTTTTACTGAGAGCAGCTTTCCCTTTCCAATTCACAATCCCCCCACTCTTTTTCTTTTTCTTTTCTTTTTTTTTGTNNATGAAGAATAAGAGGGGGAAAAAAATGCAACCACCAAGCGATAGATGTGCTAATTTTTGTTGTTCACGTCTGTTTGTCTTCTTGGACAATGCTACTACAAGAACCATGACTATTTAGCCTCTCTTACAGAGCACTTGAAGAGCTGGACAATTCAATTTTCCAGGGTAGATTATTGCACATCATACCAGCAAAGCAACAGAATCCTTCCAAAAAACAAGAGTAAGTTGCAACAAATGGTTTTATATTTCATTTAGTTTTCATTTTGCTTGTTTCATTATACAGTTTTGGCTCCTGCTGCAACAGATATCAACAATTCATCTTCTTTTTTAACTTCTGATCAATATGTAGAAGCAATGCTGTTACAGTCAAGCAGCGGAGGGAGGATGCGAAAAAGACTTCTGAAGCCAGTGGAAATACACAAGCATGGAACAGTCTGTTCATGCGTTCTGACACGGTGGGTTCCTATTTCATTCTCTGTGGGTAGAGTTACTAGGTTATATTTTGTTTCTGCTCTTTCCCAAATTAATTTGTTGAGGGATATTGCCTTTTAGCATTTCTGCTTTAATATGTGTATCACAGTAATCAGGATACAAAATTATGCTACAAATTGTGGTCGTCATTGATTGATGTAGAGTCTACTTGTTTACCAGTACAGTTGATACTGGACTGATAACATTGGTACAACTTGCTAGGTCTTTATCATCTTTCGCAAAAGAAGATTATTTAACATTGCTGAATCCTCGTCCTACTTTACAGCCGGCTGCATACAGTTCTGTCTGTATCTGTGATACTCCGTTTTTTCTTTTGTAAACTTAGGTTTTTGTCCTGTGTGTTCTTGAAGAGTAAAATTGATTGGAAATTACTTTTCCTTAATCAGATCTTCATAAGCCGACTGAATTAATTCGCAGTAATATCATTTAAGTTTGCTGGTGCTATCAAAGTGGCTAGTTCAACAAGCAATTTGTTGTTTCACCCTCAATTTGGCAACTCTTGAGTAATTTGATTGTGTTTGATCCAATGTACTTTGTTTATAAGTAAAGTCTAACTCACTGTGGTATGGAAGGCAGATAGAATTAGATTGCAGTTTGCTGATTATAGGTGGGGAAGATATAGGATGTCATTAGGGTCATAAACTAATGAAGCATAAAATATTCTAAGAGTTGGGTAAATAGATACTAATGCAATTTGTGCAATAACTATCAATCCAAGTAAGCATAATTGTTTGCATGCATTTATCCGAATATAATGTGGTGATTCACTGGCTCAGCAGTTTGTGTTATTCTTCTAAATAGGTAGTAGAAAATGTTGCAAGAAAGTTAGGCGTGAGTACAAGTGATATACTTGACCGAGATGTCGATGGTCTTGCTGTCCGCATGGCTTTAGCAGAAACTCAAGTAGTTGCGGACACCAAAAAGTCACTTGCAAATGCAGGTGTCAATGTTTCCTCGTTAGAAAAATTTGCTGATGGGAAAAGTGATGGTGAGAAGAGAAGCAAACATGCCATATTAGTCAAGAATCTGCCTTACGGATCATCTGAAGCTGAATTGGCAAAGATGTTTGGCAAATTCGGTAGCCTGGACAAGATTATTCTCCCTGAAACGAAAGCATTGGCCTTGGTACGCACTTTGTTTGCTTTCTTATGTTGTCTTTCTTTTAGTTGAAAGTGTGGCATGCAAAAAGTTTATGTTCTTTCTGCTTTTCCAACAAGTCTGTGTAAATATTAGGTTTCCTAGGTATTCTTTCTATTGCGGATTTGAAGATTTGAAATCTTTTCTATTAATCTGCATCTTTTGTTTCGTTATTCATGTGATATACTGTTCTACTTAGGGATGTTATCAACTTAGGTTTTTTATCGCGTATGAAACACAGAGCCTTGTGCCTTCATGTCTGAAGTTAATAACTATGTAGAATATCCTTTCCTTTCCTTGATTGATTTCATTTAAAATTACCTTGTCCCATTGTCAAAAATAAGGAAAAAGAAAGATGCTTTATCCTTTTTTCCTTGTGGAGCCATTGAAGATAATATTTGATTTGGTCAAATAATCTGCTTCAACCCAAGACAGTCCTGAAAATCATACTTCCCCATTTATTATTGTATCCGTAAATATAGGTGTGAGAACAAATGTAATTGTTTTGCTAGTTCTTCAGTTTGATTCTGCCCGAGTCAGTTAAATGCCTTTCGATCTTTTTCAGGTTGTTTTCCTTGAACCGACACAGGCACGTGCTGCTTTCAAAGGTTTAACTTACAAGCGTTTCAAGTAAAGTTTTTTCTATGGCTATAAGTTTTTAGTAGTTACAGAATGTTCATTGTCTTGCCATTGAGTGTTTCCTGTGAATCATTGACCATTTAAGCCGAACTTTGAATACTCCTAAATGATAAACCTGACTCATTTCATGCAATGTTGTAAAATCTTAATACCCTGAAACTTCACCCTTCTAGTTCCCCAATGAAAAAAGTCGAATATTAACAGATGAAGCCAAATGTAGTACTTCTCAAAAGTATATAGAAAAGAAAAAAGTTAGGCTTTGGAGGCTGAGAAGCTTTGGAAGCCTATTTAGATTTCAAATTTTGCAAAATTGGAAGTTTTGTGTCTTTAGGAGTTCCAATTTGACCGCGACTCCATAGTTTAACTTTCTTACTGGGACTACAGTTGCTGTTGATATGCCGAGAAAGATCTGTGGAGAGCTTTGATGTGTTGATGACTTCGATTAAGATTGAGTTCTAATTCAGATTTCTATTCTCCTTCATCTACTCTTGCTTTCTCTCTCTCTCTCTCTTTCTTTCTTTCTTTTTTATAGTGGTGCATGATGTCCTGTAATCCCGTTCAAACCATTCAACCTCATTCTAAAAGTAATGAAAGTAAGACAAATTTAATCTGCCTTACACAGTATGCTAAAAATTGATGATTGTGGTGCAGTAAATGAAGTCAAGCAATAAATTGTTCCACACCAATTCTTGGTCTGTAGGGATCCCTTCATCATTCATGTCATTTCTTTGTACCTGAAATGTTACTGGTATACAATGTAAACAAGCAGAAGAACGCATTGGGAGATGATTATACTTTTATTAGGATCTTATGACCTAGAGTTTGGTTGTTAGCATTGCTAAAAGCTAAGATTTATTGCCTTACATGAAATGATATTTCAACTGCAGTCTCCTGATTTAGTTTTTCTTTTACGTCAAGTATCAGTCTTTCAGTCAGTTGTCCTCTCTCTCATTTAGCTGCTCCCAAACCCACGTCCACAAACACACACGCACCACACAGCATTTATTTGTTTTCAGTGGACACTTTTCTGTGCCCTTAGACACTGTTCCCATTTCTTTATATATTAATGGTAGATCCTCAGTCTTCATGCACTCCATCTTTTCAATTATATCGATCTATAATGGCTATGCTGCGTGGTAATATACATTTTGTCTCTTGATCTACTGCAGGGATGTTCCACTGTATTTGGAATGGGCACCTGATGATATCCTTAATCCGGATCCCACATCTGTTGGTCATTCAAAAAATGATGAGCTTGATGATGAGCTTGAAGTGAAGAAGAGATTAACTTTGGAGCAACACGTGGAAGGAATCTCAAATCCAGGCATTGATGATGACAGAGTTGAGGTGTGACTGCTCACTTGTAAACTTTCATTTTCTCATTATTTTGGCACTTAAAGATGGTCTGCATATTGTTTTGTTACGGTCCTAAATATTTCACTCTCTCTTTTGTGCGTATTGGATTAGCATGGAAGTTCACACACAGAGTCTTAGGAAGTTCATCACCAGTGGACAATCATATTAGACTGTGATTTAGTTTAGGGGCAATGAGATCCCTTATCTGCTATAAATTATCTCGGTGTGGTGAGCGTGTGGCACACTCCATTTGAGGATGTCATACTGAAGTGTGGATGGACTTTCTAACATGAGAATTAGGCACTACTTATATAATTGTGCTTATATTTTAAAAAATGTTTTAAATGTAAATTAATCAAATGACGAGTGGTTGTACATGAAAAACATATCATTTTTTGTGCATCCTTGACCACCTTGCTTATCATATTGCTTCGCTTCTACTCAGTTGTTTCCTTCCACTCTGGGATTGAAGTTAATTTGGAAATAAACCTAGTGCAGTTTCGTAGTGCATTCTGGTAATTATGACTTGCATATGCAGTCAGTAAAAGGCAACAGAGTTTTGAAATTAACCTAATGCAATCTCATGGTGCATTCTGGTATTAAGACTTACACATGCTGTCAGTGAAAGGCAGCAGTGTTTAGTGTAAAAAATTATTGTATCTCTTGCCTATTTAAACTTTGTTAGTGTTTGTTCTACTTAATATTTGTGCTAATTACGGGCTCATTTGTTTTCTTGAAAATATTTTAGCCATCCTGATTTTTTTGCCTCTTTCATCTTACTTTCGAGCTACAGTCGCGCTCACTGTATGTGAAGAATCTGAATTTCAAAACCACTGATGAATCTCTCAAAGAGCACTTCAGTAGACATATAAAAGATGGAAGAATTGTTAGTGCCAGGGTAAACTTCCTGTCTTTTCTCTATCTTGAACTCATATTTTCTCGTGTTTTCGCTCTTATTGTTGTTTCTTTTCCGTTCTTTCGCAGGTGAGAAAGCACACAAAGAAAGGAAAACAAGTATCAATGGGTTTTGGTTTTGTAGAATTCGATTCTGTGGAAACAGCAGTAAAAGTTTCCAAGGATTTACAGGTAGCTATTGCTTATATTGTTCTCTTTCATGGACGACATTCTCCAAGGATGTTTCTCAACACTTCGAATCTTCTAGGGAACTGTTTTGGATGGGCATGCTCTTCTGTTGCAAATTTGTCATGCCAAAAAGGATGACAAAGTACTAAAAAAATCTGAGAAGGACCGAAGTTCAACTAAATTAATTGTGAGAAATGTAGCTTTCGAGGCAACAGAGAAAGAACTCAGGCAGCTATTTAACCCTTTTGGCCAGGTATTTTTTAAATGCTTCTTTGCAATATTAACACAGGACCCACTTTTGCGACTGACAACCTGAATTTGCAATGAGATAAAGTCAATTGTGACATGTTACATAGAAAGATAGGATACATATGTATATAGACATACATACACAAACACAAACACAAACTGACACACACGGACATACAGAAGAAGTGTATAATTGACAACAACAAATAAAAGAAGTGTATAATTTAATAATTTTTTTATGAACAACCATCCTTTTAGTGATTTAAAAATGCATAATTGGCAAGTGCTCTATATTTTTGTTGTTGATTTGACTGGTGTCTTTGTAGCCGATTTCTTGAAAATAAGGTTTGTGTTCATTTTACATCTTCATTATGAAAGTAATCCACTTTTCTGGTGCTTCAAGATTCCAGACTTAAAGAACTGAGAGATCCTGATCATATGGCTATTGAATAATGCGTTCCCTTGATGATGATGCATTCAAATTTTTGCCCTATTTTTTTTTTTTTTTTTATCAAATATCCGTAGGCATGCATAATGGAGGAAGTTCTCTCTACATTTGTGGCTTGGAAAATTTTCCATCACCCTTCTGTAATCTCTTTCTATTTTACAGATTAAAAGCTTGAGATTGCCAAGGAAGTTTGAAAACCACAGAGGATTTGCTTTCGTAGAGTTTGTCACCAAGCAAGAGACAGAGAATGCATTTAAAGCTCTGGCTAACACCCATCTTTATGGTCGTCATCTGGTATGTACTCCACTGTTTTTGTGTGCCTTGTTTGGTGGTATTATCTTATGGTATAGGTGCTTGTGCTTTTCATTTCAGTTCTTTGATATTTTCATTATTAGAGTCATAATAAATTGTTAAGAACTTGCAGGTTATGGAAAGAGCTAAAGAAGGGGAGACCTTGGAAGAGTTGAGGGCCCGCACTGCTGCTCATTTTAGCGATGGTGTGAGTTCGACCAAGTTATCTAAGAAAAGGAAGCACATGGAAGGATTGGACGATGAAATTTGAAAGAAATACTAACGAGGATTTTGAGATAAATATTATGCAAATCTTTATCCCTTTCAATGTCCATCTTTTTAGCTTCAACTTTTTAATATTTTTGTCCCTTGTACATTTGTTGATTTAGTTCCTTTGCCAATACTTAGCCCATTTTTCCATGTTGGGTGATTTTGTAATCTTATTTAAGAGAACTTTACAAAAAAAAAAACTGGATAATGCATGTCTGTATTAAGTTAAAGTCCAATTCACAATTTTGAAGTTCCAAAATGATATAAACGTTTTCTGTTCTCTCTTTTTCCATTTAGTTATCTTACTTTTTGATTTATTTTCCTTGATAACCATTTATTTGTGTGAATCTCAAGTCTTGTGACCTGATTGATGCGTATTGGTCGGAAGGGAGTTTCACTATAGTTAAAAAATTTTAATTTGGGACATACCTATTGTAAAAAATTTAAATTAATTTTTAACTACTGAACAATGTTATTAACTTTGATGTTCTTATTGCTTTTAACTGAGTGATCTTTTATATGTCAAATTCAATTGAAACATTGTTTCTATTATACATTTCATTCGTTCACAAATAATTGGATATTACATTTTTTTAGGAGGCTTTAAAATATAATAATTTA
>MKEJ01060815.1:0-10125 GCA_001753735.1 Embelia ribes
GAGATGACTTTTTGTCAAACCCTTGTCCCGCACGACCCAACACATGATTTAAATAATTACACACGCTTCTTCGTTATCTGTCTAACAATTTCAAATATATTCTCGTGCGCGTCTATTGACTTGATTTTTTCTAAAAACTCCCCTTCCAATTCATCGACCGGTGCGACAATGGGCTATACCTATTCCAAAATCTTCTAGTTTCAAATAAAGAAATTTAGCAAACAGTTAAAGCATACCAAGAGTGTAGACAATACACTTAAAAGATTAAGGTATACTAATAAAGTACAAACACAAACTAAATTATTATTTCTTTATATAGAGATCAATATATTTATTTGTTTTAGAATATCCCAATTATGACCCTAAGGTTATAGGATCGTCATGGAATCTCCAAAGACTTCGGAATCTTCACAAAATCTCTAGGAATAAGGTACCATCACAGGATCTCCAATGACTACGGGTCGTCATAGAATCCTGAGGATTAAAGAACTGTTACATAATCCCAAAGACTACAGAACTGTCACAGAATCCCGACGAATAAGGACTATCGCAAATTCCCAAATGATTACGGGACCTCACAGAATTCCAAGAAGTAAAGGACCATTACATAATCCCTAAAGCTTACAGGATCGTCTCGTCTAAGAATTCCAAGGAGACGATAATATGATCAAAACCACCAAATGCTCATATATGTCCTCTACAAATACCCATAACTCACTATCGAATTCAAATACTCAACAAAGACTAACGTATCAGAAATCTCATATCGACGTACAAAAGTATTTCATTACTCATAATAAATTCTTTTCTCTCCAACCAAATCAAAAGGCATACTCCACTCGAACTTCTCGAATTACTTATTAAGCTTCTATAACATCGCAATATAGTTCCATAATCTCCCATATTAATATCCTAGTTCTTAACCAAACGAGGCATGTACCTTTTGATTTAATTATCAAAGGCTATATAGTTAAAGTTCCAATCCCATCAATTTATATATAGTGTACATAAACTAGGCGAAACAAGTATGACATGCTTCAATGATGTATCATGAATGAAATGAGTACGCATTGCCAACTCACGCACAATGCCACATCCACACACACCACACTAACACAACTCGACTACAACTCAAGATGAAAATGGGACAAGTATCTCTAAGCAGTTTTTATAGCAAGCTATACATGCACCCGCTTCTACGCAGTTTTCATAGCAGGCCATACACGCACCCGCTCCTATAACCAACATGAAAACTCGCAAGTGCCTCGAATTATAGGTCCGACAGTTAGATCGGTCATAAAATCACTTATTTTAATTGGTAAAAGACGATACATTGGCCTAAAAATAAATATAAAGACTCAAACTCACGCCACAATAACACCACTTTTTATTCACACTTTCACATCCACGCTTTCACCTCCATGCTTTTAATTCGACACACAATAATTCAATTTCAATTCCACTCTTGAAATCGTATTTTAAACTTCCACACACGAAAATGTTATTTAGAGTGGTTCCTATCTCAGATTTCTGCTTCCGCATGGACAAACTTGTGGTGGCCATATATTAGACTTGTTATTTTTTTGCGGAATTTGTTTTTGGTTTATTGTTGATCTTGGGTGTTGGTTGTAATTTTGTTTTTCCGTGTTTGTAACTGGTATTCTGCCTTTGAAGCTTTTAATCAAATGTTTCTCTGCTGTTAAAAAAAAAAGAAAAGAAAAGAATGTGTTATTCATAGTTTCACACCTAGTTCTATACATAAGTTACTTTGTTGTCAAAGGGTTGAAAATGACTCGAGTGATGATGTAACGATACAAGGATGATCCACTTCTTGGCGTGTTGGAGCTTGATATCTCATCTTTAGCTTCTATATTGCGTCTCATTGGTAGTGTCTGGGCAATTACCAAACACACCCTATCACAAACCGTAACATAATAATATTGATGCTTATTTCATCAAACTTGGATAGTCACGGACTTAACTGTGTTAGTCCCCGGAATATGACCAAGTTTGTAAATAATAATAATAACTTCACCGCTCTCCTAAAGAATAGTGTGCCAGGGTTATTAGTCCATATCATAATTCAAAAATATAAAACTGAAAACTAATAAGGGTTCATGTATATTGTCTTTTGAAAAAAAAAAAATTCCCCAATGAATAACTACTCTGTACTATAAAAGTGGGAAGTATTTTATATATTTTCATTCTACTTTTACCTTTCTTAATTTTTAATATTATTATTTTTTATTACGCATTAATTAATTAGTTGAAAAGGGAAAATCTACTCTATATCATAAAAACATGGATATGTTTTACATATTTTTGTTTCGCTTTTACCCTTCTTAATTTTTAATATTATTTTTTTTAATCATGCGTTAATTAATTAAGTTGAAAAGGGAAAAAATCTTAATCTACAATCCGACGTTCTCTCTCATCGTTATCCCAAAATAGAGAAGCAGCGGATAATGGCAACTCTTCGCCTCCTCTCCATCACACCACGTAATCTCGTCGCACTAGATCTCCATCGTAATACCACGCAGCCGCGCCGCACCAGATCGCTACAGCACCACACCGCAATCCCATTGCATCATAGGTTACCTATTTGTCATTGCATACACAAACTAATCCCATAATTTACAGGTTAGCTTTCTCTCTCTTTCTATGATGTGATGATTAATGTTTAATTATTTACTATTCATTATATTATTATTAATATTTGTTAATTTTAGGGATTGGTCAATAGTTGTTTGTATGTTTTGTGTTTGTTATTTATTATTGTCAAATTTATGCTTGCCGCAAATTGATATAGGGATTTAGTATTGTTATTGAGGTTGTTCATTGTTATTTTTGGTTAGATCACAATATTTTGAGTGTTGTATTTGCAGTTTATGTCAGCACTTATATTATTTGATAAATAGTATATTTCAGTTATATAAGCATAAAATTGATGGTCAATTTAATATTTTGAAATATTTTGTAAATGGTAATTTAGATGAATTTATTGTAGGTTGTCCTATCCACCAGTATTTGGTCGTCTCCACTACTAGCTCATCTCCCCTGCCAATCGAAGTGCTATAAGGTACTTATACAATATGAAAAACCCAATTTGGTGATAGTTTTTATTGTCAATTCTTCAAATTACAATGCGAAAGAACTAAGTTTTTATTCTTTATACGACTTGAGAAGAAACTGGAAGAATGAAAACTATTTTTTCTTTTTTCTTTTTGCAAATGCAATTGGATTTTGATTGATTGTGCTTCAACTTTATCAATCATATATGAATGTTTTTCTTTTAGCACTTTTCCTTTGGGTTTCAGCTGGGGAAAATATCACACGGTAATTTTCTATAGCAAATATTTATTTTATCTGAATGTATATTCTTTTTTATAGGTTTGATGCATTTTCATTCGTTTCATGGTCAAACGATATTCAATTTATTATAAGTTGGCTTTTGATTTTGAATGGGCATGTGAATATTGGGTTCATTCCATTTTTTGGAGAAATTTGTAACCCTCTTGTGATTAAACCGAGATAAAAAAAAAAAGTTTGGTACATGCAACTCTTATAGAATAAGTTGAGTAAATAAAAAGAATTGAGTGTTAGCTCCTTAAGATAATGACTAAGTAATTAATCATTCATGTTATGCAGTACATTAAATATAGTTATTAGAGTATGTTTTATTATTTCCTTTTATGACATCTTGTGATTTTAAGGTCAAAAAATATGTGGTTTATGATTAAGCAGTACAAAGACGAGAGGCGATACTCTAAAGTCGGAGTTCTAAAAAAGAAGCCCATAAAGTTTAGAAGAAGTTCACTCATTTTCTCAAAAAGGGGGAGAAAAGAAAGATGACCGTAGGATTTACCTAAATTGCATATAAGACATAGGCGATGCCAAAGAGAAAACCGTTATTCAAGAGCAACGTAAAAAACTTCTTGGTAGAGATTTATTGTCCTTAAGACATTATCACTGCCATACCCCAACCGACGTAAATTAATCTTCTTTCCTTTTTCTCATGAAATATAAAATTGTTTTGCCTCATCATTTTTTTTTATATTAAGATTGGGTAGTTCAATAGCGATATTTATATGTATTGGGTTGCTTTTGTTTTACATATCGTTTGGGACATTTTTCTCTTCTGGTTTATCTTGTCACTGCTATAGACTCAAGTTTTTTAGTTTATTATATAGGTTTTTGAAAGTTAGGCACCTTAATTTCCATATACGATTAAGATATAAGAAGAAATGATTAGTTGGGGAAAGGCATATGGAAGAGCCACCATACCGGGAGATAATTCAACGAGCTTAAACACAATCCACTAAATTTAACTTTCTATCTCTCCTAAGCTTGCATTTATTATTTTTGCATGGACATAATTTTAAGATTACGATGCTTCAAATAATTATTTCATCATATTTCTTATAAAGTGATGCAATTTAACACTCGAAATCTCGGGAGTTTAAGTTAGAGGAGTTGGAAGAGGTTTTACAATATTAATCTTAGGAGTATGTACCCATGGTGTTATTAGGGAAGGCATGCATGTGAAGTAAGCTATAAAACAAGCTATAGAACACTACGATAATTAATCTATATTGGATATAGCCAATGTTGTTAAATCGTGTTTTAGTACTATATCGTTTCTTATATTTTTTTGTATCGTCTCATTTCTTATCGTGTATCGTAAGATTTTTTTAACGCAATCATATTATGTTATAAAAAATAAAAATATCACTTGGAGATACATAATGTAATAGTGATAAACTTCTTCTCCTTTTGAGCGATTATATTTTTAGAAATTAGAGTACAATATGAGGTAATTTTTGTAGTTAGATTTGATCTAAAGGAGATAGTGTATATTAATTAAAATTTCTGAAAGATGGACAATAAGGATTGAGTATCCCTGATATTGCCTATAAACCAAGGGTGAGGAATAACTTATTTTTAATTAGTGTAGTTTTAGCAATTTTTTGAAAAATTTTGGATACTCCTAGACCAAATTTCGAAAATGGGCGAAAATATTGTATAATAATTATAATAAAAAAATACAATACATAATATAATAGCTAGAAACTTTATTTTTAGAATACATCATAAGGTAAATTTTGGAGCAGGAGTTGACCTAAGGGGAATAGTGGCTTATTAATTAAAATTCTTGAAACATGGGAAAGAAGCGTTGAGTATCCCTGAGATTGACTATAAAATAAGTAAGGGTGAGGAATAACTTACTTATTTCCAATTGGTGTAGTTTTAATAATTTTTTGAAAAACTTTGGACTCTTACACCTGATTTTGAAAAAAGGAAAAAAAATTATATAATAATTATAATACACCGATCATATACACACTTACCTACACAGTTAAACCAAATAGAGAGAGACAAACAGAAAGAGCGAGAAAACCAAACGGAGAGAGAAAGCGAGTGAGAGAGAGTGAGAGTCCTGTCTGAGACCTCCGATTACGACGATGACCCAATTAGAAATATTGTATATCGCCGATGATGCGATTCTCATTCTTTATCATGCGATTCTCTCATGTATCAAACGATTTTAATATTTTTCCAATACACCTCTCCGATTGTATCGGAGAGGCTGCGATTCGATGTGTGTCGTACGTATCGTACGATTTTAACAACCATGGATATAGCATTTCCAAGAATTTGAGAGAGGTTTGCTAGAAAATTTTCCTACATGTACAATAGTAATAAATAGGTGAACTATTCGGTAACAAAAATAGTGCATGCTCTTCACGTGTTTCAACAGAAAACATTTATGCAAATGTACCGTTTGATATAATTATGACATGCAAATCAACTGTAAGAATTAAAAAACGTAGTATCTTCTTTTTGATAATGATGTCTTCACATACTTTAGGCAATACAGTGCAATTCAATCACTATGGTTGCTTTGAAAAAATTTCCAATAGTGTGTTATCTACTGTTGAATGAAAATATTTTTTTAGATATCATGTACCACATTTGATAATGACATGATTTTATACATACAAAGAGAGTGAAGAAAATGCCTACTTTAAGCATCACCAGTTACTTTATTATCCTTCCTGTGTTTCTTCTTCTTACAGTACAAATCGTGTTACTTCTTTTTTATTAGGAACTTTTAGTAATTGACTGTGATATAAAAATTTACATGTGGTGTTGTGATATGTTCAATCATTGGATTCATGTCGCCCGACCTAATTGACGCAGTAGAGTTTGGTCTTCTTTTTTATATTTTTTATTTGAGAAATAAATTGATGGATTATTGTGTTAAAGTTAAGTTTGTTGTAGCTTCATTAATTTTTTAAAACACAAATAGGAGATATGGTAATAATATATATATGTCATAAAAGTGAATTACCTTTTCCACATTTATACAGACTAGATACATAATTTTATTTTACTTTTTCTATTTTCTTATGACAAGGACTATAACATTGCATTGCACCCTAACATCGATTTCCCTAACCTGCAAGTGATTTAACTAACGCGGAGACTCAAGTGGAAGGAATATTTTAGTGAGCCATTTACTTGGATGCACTACTATATTTATCTCTCCAATTATGGCATCGACTTTTTAGGAGCTTATCTAAACTCCCTATAGATATTGTGCCTGCCACTTTGAAGGAGTCAATTAGGCTCATTAATTGCTCCATGAGTGACCTAACTGGTGTATTGCCCTTGGTAAGCCATGATACCTTTTTTTAGAACTTTCATTTGTTGATTTAGTATTTGAGTTGAAACTGAAATCAAATTTTTATATATCAATCATTCCAGTTTGTGCTACAAGATTTTGAGTGAATAACATGGTGAAATTTCAAGATGTATATTCCTTTATTCTAAACAATTGAATCAATTGACTGCAATTAACTATACAATAAACTTTGGATAACTAGGTAAATCGTAAATTGAACTTTAAGTATGTACTGTGTATGACTTGTTTTTATGTGTGAATTATTGATTTAAATATTTGTAGAATGTGTTTTGAGTTCTGAATTTGTGTTGGAGTTTAAAATTTGTAAGGTTAACAACTTATCCAACTAATCTAAGAATGAAATCAAAACAATCGTAAGGTCAACATGTTATATTTGATACGATTTCAAGGAAGACAGGTATGTCTTGCCCTTTGTGTGTTGTTTGGACGTAATATCGAAATTTTGAGTGAAGAAACCCTGTTAAAAAGTTCATGCACCTGCCATTTGACATGCAACAAATGTTGATTATAGCAGCTTCAATAAAAGCATTGATTGATGGTGTAGACCTATATTCGCAATTCCTTCTATGCGAGGTATGTGATTTAGCTGGTAGATACGGCATTTATGGTAGGTTTCTGATGCAGTCTTTGCAGAAAAAGTACATCTCAAGGTAACCTTCTATTTCTCTAAAAGTTATTCTTTACATAGCATCAATCCAAAGAAGGGAAAGGGAAAAAAGTATACAAAACATGACCTGCTTTGTTGCAATTGCGCTCTTATTGGAAGGCTTTTTTTGTTTCTTTATTCTTTTTAAGAGTAAGGTCGAGATGATATTTTATTGGTAGGCATTTGTCCAACTTATTATGGCAGTAAGCCTTTTTCTTTTAATAAAAAACGTAGAAATATAGAATTGTGCAATGCTTTTATCCATGTTTCTACATCCGTACGAATACCTTTTATAGGTCATAGAGTACTCTTATATAAGAATTAACATAGAATAGCACAATAAGAATTGTTAATTGTGTCTCTAGCTTCTAGCCTTGGGGGTATGTAAATCTTTTTTATGTCTCATGTTGGCATTGATGGCATAATTTCATGGCAGAGCCTTACGGGCATGTCCATGTATGAATGAAAGTGAACCAGTTTGAAGAGAATAACGCAGAGGCAACAGATTAGATGCGAAAATGATGTGAATAGAGAAAGTTGTGATAAACAAGTTAAATAGGTAGAGGAGTGGTACACAGATGTTAACATATAAACTAGCTTACGGAATATAAAAAATGATGCCCCCCCTACGATATAGGAGAAGCAGAGCCACCTCATCAAACCCTAAAAAATATGCTTATTGAATGCATGGGTGCTTTCATTGAACATATAAAATGAGATCTTCCAGACATATTATTTGCTTTCAAGATTTAAGCAAAATATCATAAAAAGGACTTCGTGATTGGTAATGTTTATGTAAGGTGCACATTATATAGTCAATTTTACCAATTTCAAAATTTTAGAGTGCTTTATTTTCTTTTTTCTTTCCAGTTTATTGGATTAGATGTACAAATTAATTGTGAAATTGTTTCCTTTTTGTAATTTGACTTACATCTACTTAAAACTAAATACACCTTGACCAATATTTTTTTTTTCTTTTTTCTAATTATAAGCTGGAACTATACGGAAGTGAGAGACATTCCGCTATCCCAATTCAACAAGAAAAATATCACATGCAATGCACGTCAGTTCCTTCTAGTTCCCTTTAAAAGGTGGCCACGGGGGAAACAGAAGAGTTTCTGCAGATCTGTGCAAAATTTAAAATCAGAAATCATTGAGATTGCAGTATACCTTTCCAACACGGGGTGCGATGAGCCACGCAAGAGTAACAGTAAGCAGTCCAGTAGCAAGCAAAATTCCAGTACCCTCCACCGCCCATTTCGTAGCAGGGTTTTCAGTTGCAATTAAAGCTTCGGTTACAATGTTTGGAGGTTGATCATGGCCCACAATAGAAGCTGTTGTGACCGTATTACTGTGATTAGAGGGATTAAACCACAATGAAATTTCACTAAGCCTTTGCCTTCTTATAGCAGCAACCGCATCAGGGTCCACACCAGAATTTGTCTGCACTGCTGCCGGATTAGGTACCCCATTTACCGTCCTTTCTCTTAATACCTCATAATCCTTTAAAGCAATGACTACCTTCTTAAAATCTCCGGCTTTGATGTTTTTTGCAACACATCCGCATATCTCACAAATAGTGGACCCATGGTTTACAAACCATTTAAGGGCACAAGCATAGTGCACCAGAGCAAGATCACTTTTGCATGAGCAACCTAGCTCAATCAATGAATCCTGTTGGTGAGTATAACCCATTTCCAAATCTGTATTACAAATAAAAATTTCTCCACTTGGGCTAACAAACTCAACAAAACTAGATGTTTTTCCACCATTTTCACGACAAGAATTACCGCCTTCGACATCATTGACTTGATTACAAGTAGGGTCTAAATCTTTGCTCTTTTTGGGCTCGCACGGGGGAGAAATACCCAAAAATCCCAATACAATGTCTCCTCTTTTATCAGATTCAACACAGTGGCATACCCGACAAGCTGCAAAACCCGTCTCCCTCTCTGAACTGCAACGGGATAAGGAATCCCCTAAATCGTCACCCTTAGTGGTCAAAGCACCTTCATGACTTGCTCCGCTTTCAACTGTTTGAGGAAAATTATCCTTACCCATAACAGTTCTTGAAGATTTGTGCCTCTTTTCACTCGAAATTGTTTCAAACGAAAAATCCATAGATGTTGAAATAAACTTCACCTCATATCTACCCAAAAGGGCATTAAATTGAAACTATCTATCTGACAATTATATTTTCCTCTACTGTTCAAGGCTCATATAGTGCTTTGTCACACCCTAAAAACATCATCAGTTACTGCAACGACAAATGAAGAAAAATCATTTGTCAGAAAAGCATTCTGATGGATATAATAACTTCCTTTCTATGTAAGGAAAATGACATTAACGATATCAACAATACTGATCTAAATTCTCTGCTTGTATCATAAAGTAATACAAACACAAAGAAAAAATATTTGCTAAATGATTCTTAAGCATACAGTGTCTAAACAAAATGGACCGAGGGAGCTTCCGATACTCGGTAATTTGAGCCCCTCACAAAAAGGTAACAATCGTTAGGTCAGAATCTTTTTAACCAAACTCAGGATCTGACAGCTCAAACATTGATTTCAGGGCTCCATTCAAAAATTGGACACAATCATAACTTCTATTTCTGAATTATTAACGCACCATTCATTTTCCAGTCAAGAAAACCGCATATGGACGCAATGAAGAGCATGACGATGCTTCAAAGTGATACCATACTTAAGAAGTAAGAGAGGCAAGTGCAAAATAAATCTTAAAGTTCATAGTATCATTCTTTTATTTGTAC
>MKEJ01060821.1:0-16589 GCA_001753735.1 Embelia ribes
GGGAGTAATTGAATAGAGAATCTGTAAAATAGAAATAATGGATTTGATGCTGTAAAATAGATAATCTGTTTAGATAATCTGGTGTGGATGCTCTTAGGGGAATAAACTTGGATAACCATGGGAAGTAAATGTTTTCAACGGGGCTGTTTATTGAAAAAATAAACTAATTGTTTTCCTTAAAGTTGACATAATCAATCAAATAAACTAATTGTTTTCCTTCAATTTATCACATCACATGGATAAAGTGCAGTGTAACTTTAAAAGTTTGAAATATTAAGCATATGCAGCACTACATATTCAAGTTCAAACTATTATGCTAATACAGTAAGAGATTCCAATATTTCTAATACAATCCATCAAATTTCCGAAGTCGTATGTAGTACATAACTTGCAAATTCAAACTAAGAAAATAAAGGATGCTTTATACAATATTTAATGGTGATACGCATCTGCATTATACGAAAATGAACTAAATGAAGGCAGAACCTAAGGATCCTCACTGAGAATTGCTTCAAACAAAATCTCCAAACTAGTTTTTCATTTGGCAGAAATAATATTAATTAAATATAAAAACATATTTTTGTGCATAAACAAAACAATATATAATCACATTCAAGTGGTATGAACACCATGTGTTCTCGAGGCCCAAATGCCAAACACGAGAAACCAGAAGACGAATAAGATTGCCCAGTAGCGTGCAGGTCCGTACTTTATTCTAGTTAACACAATCTGCAAAAGTTTAAGAACACAAAAATCAGATTTACAACCAAGTTACACCCCCTAAGTATACCCTCCAATTAACTAGAGGAAAGCTAAGTTCATCATCAAAAATCAAAATTTGGGAAATCAAATTTATAACAAAATTTGCGATCCACTAGATTATAAGGAACCGAACCTGGTTTAGAACAGAATGCAAGTAAAGATTGAAACTGGTATTGATTCAAAAGTACTCATAGAATTATTAACCAAAAATTGTACTGATCTATGCATCATCAATGATTGGCATCAAGAAACATTAGATAATAAGCAGGAGTAAATACTGGGTATCACCGCAATGTCAACTCATCAAGGGGACATGATATCTCCAACCAATAGAATGAAGGCCATCATTGTGCACGATAACTTCGAGATATGAGACGGTGAAAACTTTGTCCTTAAACAAGATGATATAAAGACTTACGAGCCAGGTATTCATCCCATTACCGAGATACACCTCATCACCGTACTGGTGCGTCCACGCAAAAAGATGTATAAAAATTTTCAATTAAATTGCAAGGTATACGTAGATTGGACCCAAAATTTCTCCTTTCAGTGTATACTGTATCATACTCATCTACGCTCTCCCGATTCTAGTTCCTATGATGAAAGTGTAACTTGTAATACTAATTCAATAAGATCCATTACATATTTATTTCCAGATCAGAAACTTGAAAACAAAGGATAGAAAGCATGACAATAATTTATTTTCGGAAGTGTCTATCGGGTATCATACTCATCTACTCGGTCCTAATTCAAGTTCCTAACTTGATGGTGCAACCTATAATACTGATAAATCCAAGATGCATCGGATAGTTGTATTGGATCAAAAACTTTAAAAGATAGAGCATGACATTAGTTGCTAATGGTGTAGAATTTTACAAAACAAGTTTAGCAGCTGATCCTACAGTGCTAATAATGGTTATGCTTCCAAAGGCCCCAGTAGTCTTACAACGGTTGATTACAGTAACATAGCAATAGAAGGCGTCACAAAAAAACAGCTAATAAACATTGAAATCACAAAACCCTTTTCTAGTCTACTGAAATGCAAAAATTTATTGGAAAGTTAACCCGATATTGAAGACAACGTAAGGACTTACAAAGCGAAAGAAGACTACAACAGTTAAAGCACAAATGCCTCCAAGAAGAATGTGAAGGCCACTTCTGGCAGTTTTCTGCAATCAGGGGAAGAACTTATCAGATTTAACATCTTCAAGACCCGAATAACCAAAAAGAAAATCAAATACAAAGATGGATCGGTTAGCAAAGGACTGGCATCAAGAGCAACTAACAAACTCACATGGTACTTCATAAAAATAAAAATAAACAGAAGACAGATGAAATCATTTTTGCAAATCTTTAGTGGCTAGGAGCAAACTAAATCTAAATATAAATAGTTCTATTAGTCATTAAGTACACCAGATATTGGCAGCAAACCTCTATGATTATCTTCTATTAATATAAATTCTCTACAGGATTAAGCTAGATAACAATTCATCCCAGAATGGCAACAGATTTCCCAATATATTTTTATTCATTTGTGTCTTAATTATTTTGGATACTTCTTTAACCTAATAAAAGCTCTAACTTCTGACCACTGCCTCTTCAGTACATCATCCTGCTTTATACTTTGCCATGTTTGAGATATGTATCAGACACGTATTTAACAAATTACCTCGAGTTCTTCTTCAATACCATATGTGGGTGCACAAAATGGGTTAGGAAGGGGACTAATCAGAATACTTGCCAAAAAAATAAATAGTGTTCAAGTATGAGATCCTTAAGGAACTATGTTTGCGAGTGAGATTGTAAGTGCAATAATATTAAATCTCCAAGGCTCTTCCAAATCCTACTACAATGTGGAAATGCTCATTGACTTGTAAAATGAGAGAAGAAAAGGGTGATAAAGCTGAAATTTGAGTCTAGCTTTTTAATATTATCAAATGTAACCAAAAGAATGGTCCCAAAGAAATATATTCAGGAATATATCGTGTACTGTATTGCAGGAAAGATTTAAAAAAGAAGATGAACTCAACTTAGAATATATCTAAATAATTGGGTAATCTGTTTTTTATCTGTTCCCATGGAATTTCCCTTGTCATGCTTGTAATGCTCAGGCGAATAGAACGACAGAAACAAAACTCGATCAGCCCCATATTCTCCAACAGAAATTTTAAAAGCTAAAGTGGACAAAATATTGCATCTGAATATCAATTTACTCTATACTATAAAAGCATGGAGGTGTTTTACATATTTCTATTCTGCTTTTACCCTGCTTAATTAATTTTAAATATTATTTTTTTTTATCACATTAATTAATTAAGTTGAAAATGGAAAATCTACTCTATACTATAAAAGCATGGGAGTGTTTTACATATTTCCATTCTGCTTTTACCCTTCTTAATTAATTAAGTTGAAAAGGGAAAAAATTTATCTACAATCCGACGTTCTCTCTCATCGTTATCCCACAATAGAGAAGCAGCGAACAATGGCAACTCTCCGCCTCCTCTCCATCACACTACGCAATCTCGTCACACTAGATCTCCACTGTCGTACCACGCAGTCCCGTTGCACCAAATCGCCACAGAGCACACACCGCAATCCCATCGCACCTACTTGTCACTACATATGCAGACTAATCCCATAATTCACACATAGGCCTTCTCTTTCTCTGTTGTGATGATTAATGTCTAACTGGTTACTCTTCTATTATATTATTATTAATGTTTGATACTTTTAGGGATTGGTCAATATTTGTTTTGTTACTTTTAGGGATTGGTGAATAGTTGTTTGTATGTTTTGTGTTTGTTATTTATATATATTATTATTGTCAAATTTATGCTTGCCGCAAATTGATATAGGGATTTAGTATTGATAATGAGGTTATTCATTGTTATTTTTGGTTAGGTAACAATATTTTGAGTGTTGTGTTAGCAGATTATGTTAGCACTTATATTATTTGAAAAATAGTTTATTTTAGTTATATGAGCATAAAATTGATTCTCAATTTAATATTTTGGAATATTCTGTAAATAATAATTTGTATGAATTTATTGTAGGTTGTCCTGTCCACCCATATTTGGTCGCCTCCACCAAAACCTCCCCCGCCCGCCAGTTTAAGTGTTATCAGGTACTTATTCAATATGAAAGACCCAATTTGGCAATAGTTTTTTATTGTTAATTCTTCAAATTACAGTGCGAAAGAACTAAGTTTTTATTCTTTATACGACTTGAGAAGAAACTGGAAGAATGAAAACTAAGTTTTCTTTTTTCTTTTTGCAAATGCAATTGGATTTTGATTGACTGCTTCAACTTTATCAACCATATATGAATGTTTTTCTTTTAGCACTTTTCCTTTGGGCTTCAGTTGGTGAAAATATTACACGGTAATTTTCTATTGCAAATATTTGCTTTATCTGAATGTATATTATTTTTTATAGGTTCGATGCATTTTCATTCGTTTCATGGTCAAACGATATTCAATTTATTATAAGTTGGCTTTTGATTTTGAATGGGCATGTGAATATTGGGTTCATTCCATTTTTTGGAGAAATTTGTAGCCCTCCGGTGATAAAACCGAGATAAAAAAAGTTTGGTACATGCAACTCTTATAGAATAAGTTGAGTAAATAAAAAGAATCGAGTGTTAGCTCCTTAAGATAATGACTAAGTAATTAATCATTCATGTTATGCAGTACATTAAATATAGTTATTAGAGTATGTTTTATTATTTCCTTTTATGACATCTTGTGATTTTAAGGTCAAAAAATATGTGGTTTATGATTAAGCACTACGAAGATGAGAGGCGGTGCTCTAAAGTCAGAGTTCTACAAAAGAAGCCCATAAAACTTCAAAGAAATTCACTCATTATCCCAAGAAGGGAGAGAAAAGAAACACGAACCCTAAGATTCCCCTAAATTCCGTAGAAAACATATGCGATGCCAAAGAGAAGACCATTATTCAAGAGCTATGTAAAAAGATTCTTGATAGAGATTTGTTGTCCTTAAGACATTATCACTACCATATTATGTTGATGTAAGTTAATATTCTTTTCTTTTTTTCATGAAATATAAAATTGTGTATCATCATTTTTTTGATATTAATATTGGGTAGTTCATTAGCGATATTTATATGTATTGGGTTGCTTTTGTTTTACATATCTTTTGGAATATTTTTCCCTTCTGGTTTATCTTGTCACTATTATGGACTCAAGTTTTTTAGTTCATTATGTAGGCTTTTGAAAGCTAGGCATTTTCATTTTAAGATATAATTTAGATGTGAGAAGAAATGGTTAGTTGGGAAAAGGCATATGGAAGAGACCATACGGGAGGTAATTCAATGAGTTTAAACATAATCCACTAAATTTAGCTTGCTATCTCTTTTGGGCTTGCATTTATTATTTTTACGTAGACATAATTTTAATGTTACGGTGCTTTAAATAATTATTTCATCATATTTCTTATAAAGTGATGCAATTTAACACTCGAAATCTTGGGAGTTTAAGTTAGAGGAGTTGGAAGAGGTTTTACAATATTATTCTTAGGAGTATGTACCCATGGTGTTAATAGGGAAGGTAGGCATATGAAGTAAGCTATTGAACACTATGATAATTAATCTGTATTTGATATAGCCAGTGTTGTTAAATAGTATTTCAGTATAATATCATTTCTTATATTTTTTTGTATCGCCTCATTTCATATGTATCGTCTTATTTCGTACCGTGCATCATAAGATTTTTTAACACATTCATATAAACCAAGTAATGGTGAGTAATAACTTGATTCAAATTAATGTAGTTTTAGGAATTTAAAAACAAAATGGATACTCCTAGACCTAATTTTCGAAAAATGGCAAAAATAATTATAATAAAAAAATATAATATATGATGTAATAGTTAGAAGCTTCTCCTGACTCTATTTTTAGAAATTATAGTACGGTAATTTTTGGAGTTAGAGTTGACCTGAAGGGAATAGTGATTTATTAATTAAAATTGTTAAAAGGGGATACTCAACCTATAAAACAAGTAAGAGTGGTAATAACTTATTTCTAATCGGTATAGTTTTAGAAATTTTTTGGAAAATTTTGGAAACTTCAAAACCCAATTTTAAAAGAAGAGAGAAAATATTATATAATAATTATAATTTAAAAAAAAGAAAAATATTATATAAAAATTATTATGCATAATGTTAGTATAAGAGCATCTCCAATTGGCTCAACAAATAGTACTTTTTATCTATTTTGCTGAGTCAATCTACAAAAAAGAGTTCCAACCGGCTCTCTATTTCACTCTCTATCCTGCCTAACCCCTTTCTTACTCATCAAATGTAGCTAACGAACTTCTCCCTCATCAAAGCTCTCTCCCTCCAAAATATTGCTATCTTGCTTTTCTTTTTGGTGCAAAAAAGCTTAAATTTGATACGTGGCACGACATGTCATCATTTTGGCGCTAAAATAGAGAGCTTGTTTGGAGTGCATTTTAAAAAGTTGTTAGTTAAAGTAGTAAATTGAATAATTAAATTTATTTTGAATAGCTATTTTGCTGAGTGTGATTGGAGATGCTCAAACATAGTACCTTAAGTACATTACATTTATAATATGTATAAATCTATAAATGTACAAATTAAGGTACGTATGTTGTGATTTGGCTAACGAAATAGATAAGGGCTTTCCAAAAGATGAGTCAATTGAAAAAAGTAAGCTAAGTATGTTGTGATTTGGCTAAGAAATTGACGATTGAGCTTCCATATTTACTAAATTTCCTTTAATTTTTTATTATAGAAATTATTTAAAATATCATAATATCGCCTAAAAGATAATACACAGCTGTGTCATGCGATTTGTCTTCTGTATCAAACGATTTTCTCATTTTTCCGATACACCTATCCGATTGTATCGGAGAGACTGCGTATCGTGTATCGTACGATTTTAACAACCGTGGAAACAAAATGGCCACTGTCTCAACAGCGTAAAATATAGAGATTACAACATTCGATAACATAAATTGCTAAAAGGAATGAAAGAGAGACGAAATAAGAAGAAAAAAGTAGTGCCCAATTATAGACAGTTCGCTTTTTTGCATCTCTTCTTCCCTAATTTCAACAATTTCAAAATTCTTCAATTCCAAAGAACTTATGATGCAGATAAAATTGTTACATAGTTCCTACAAATTTATCTATTATCTTTACATATATAAACATCATAAATTTCAAACATCTAATATCCAAGAATGATTTAAGTTCTAAATTTATATAATATTCAAATCTTTCCAAGATTTGTTAAGTTACAAATTTCACTAAAAGCTGAAGTGGTTAATATGGGAAACTTCTTATTATTTACATCATCCACAAACACAACTCAACACATCTTGAGGAGAATCGAACCCATGATCTAGGTTCTAATACAATTTAGGGTACTAATCTATTACTATTATAAAGCAAACACATTTGTTGTTGCGGTTAAAATTGAAGCCAACCCCAATTTTTAAATTTCCTATTTTACCCCTTAATGATTCTTAAATTGCTGGCTTCCACTATCCAAAGTAAGGAGAAAATCGGGATTTAATATTTCCCACTACCCCACGTCTGCCCTATAAGAACAAACCACTAACTACTCTTTTTCAAATTGGGAGAAAGAGAGCAGCAACTATTTACACCTAACATTCAATTATTTTATACAATTGTGCACGCATTAGGTGTACGTCATTCGCTAGTTCTACTAAAAACCAAGTTGTTAGCTGGGGGGGTTGCAACTTCTTAAACATTTTCAAAGTAAATTCATCTTCGCACAAATTCTGAATTGAATTCATATAAATTTATCAATAACCAATAAGAACAAAGGTTCTGGAATAACAGCATTCGATTGAAAAACATAACATTTGAACTGAATAATTCATAGATAAAAGCATTCACTTCCAATAAAAAATTGTTAAAGCCAAAATGAAAAAAGGGAACCCAAGAGGTTGGGCTAGTGCTCTTATGACCAAACTCATGACTTACAAGCATGAGGTTGGTAGTTAGAATCACATGGGTCATCCTTTGGGCCACACTTCCTAGCGATTTCTAGGTTGAACCTGGTCCGTATTGGGAATTATCGTGAGTGCGAGGCACTGGACGTGTGGACTGGACGTGTGGTACAAGCCGATACGGAAAACACAGATATAAAAAAAAAAATATGAAAAAGGGGGAAATGAACCCTTTAGAACCATCGCTAATCAAAGATATATATTTAATACATACATAAATACATACATATATATATATATATATATGACAATAAAATGCATCATTTGATTGTGAACCGACAACCGGATTTGGGCTATTTTAAACCTAGTATGTGAAGATCAATAATGAGGAAATTATAATTACCTATTTCGGAAATGGGGGATACAATACGGCTGTGCCAACGATTGAAAATAATTAATCGTTCGGTTTCTCTGTCTGTTTCTACTTTATCCACCCTGTGTAGCAGAATCTGTAATTATAGTTATTAATTTAAGGATCCTGAGGTCTCAGCAGGGGATGTAGCTCAAATGGTAGAGCGCTCGCTTTGCATGCGAGAGGCACGGGGTTCGATCCCCCGCATCTCCAATATTATCTTTATTTATATTAATATAACATATTTTGAAGCTCATAATTAAAAGAATTATAAATAAACCATCATATTTTTAAGGTAAAAAATACCACTATGTAATTTCAATGTTACGAAGGATTTTGTTAATATATAATCATATCGTTAAGTTATCTATTCTATTATTGATTAATGGATATTATTAAGATCCTTTAAAGTTTATTCTTGTTTGAATACGACAGGACAATCACCTTTACGTGAAGATTAAGGAAAATCCATGTTAACTTTATTTTTTTAATATAACATATTTTGAAGCTCATAATTAAAAGAATATAAATAAACCATCTTATTTTTTAAGGAAAAAAATTTCACTATGTAATGTCAATGGATGGAAGGATTTTGTTATCTTTCCTATTATTAACCAATGGATATTATTAAGATCCTTCGAGGTTTATCGCTTTTTGAATATGACGGGACAAGTCACCTATAAAATAAGTTGCACTTATCATTATTGCTTCCAATAAGAAATGGTTTACAAACAAAATAAAAGATAGGCGCATGTTTGTCAATTTAAAGTTTTCATTCTACTATTAATAACCACAAAATATTGCTACTTATTAAAAATTTATATGTTTTCTATACATAATTGGCGTTGCATTAATCTTTACTCCCGTCACTTTTATTAAAATTAGGAATTGGGATGCTTGATGCTTCATTTGTTAGAAATTAGGGAAAGAGATTTATTCTAATAGGCTTAATACCCAATGATTTTAGCCTTAGTATAAGTTCTAAATGTGTACATTTAGTATTTCATTTGCGCATACCGATCGTCTCATTAATAATGAGTGATCTCCTTAACAATTGTTCTCAGAACCAAAATTTGAGAATCGTGGATATGACTCTCCATGCTGCCGAAGTCATGTAGTTTGGCGGTTAAAGTAAGTGTTGGTAGTCACATACGGGAACACCATCGGAATCATGTGGTGACGTGATCAAAGTTATCTTTAGAGTCGCGCGATTAATTTTGTATAGATGAAATATGGATACGAAGTATGGGGATAACGATTTAAAAGGAGTTCATCGATATGGTTATACAAGACAAAGATTATTGGTAATGTATGATTCTACATTATTTAATGAGCTTATTATCCAATTGATTTGGCATGATAGGTGAATGTTTTAAATTTGATGGAGATTTTATACATTCATAGGAAATTTCTACATATATCTATTCATTTATTGACACGTAGGATAGAGACTATTTACACATAGAAAAACCATTTATAATAATATTGTTAGTCTCTCTCTTACGTGTCAAATTATGAATAGATGCATGTAAAAATTTCTTACATACTTGTATGTAAGAAATATTCGCCCATTTAAATTTGTACCCTTGTGCGTGCATATGAGTTGTCCTTGTCCCTAATGCTCGGAACCGAATCCGTCACCTTTTCGAGATTTAGGGAATATATTGTAATATTTGAAACTATGGGACCAAATAGAATGTATCTTAAATGATGAACAACTTTCTTTCTATTTCCATTCAGATCACGATTTACACTCCATTTTTTTCGACTTAATTGCACCAATGATCCCCATATTTTCACTTCAAATTATTTGTATCTCCCATTATTTGAAATGTAACAGTAACAGTCCCGCTTGGAATGAGCGACACTATTGGTCCTTATTAATCACTTGAAACCATTTTAAATATTGCAATTATTTGACCAATATGCGATTTATCTAGGGCTATAAAATCAATTTTTATGACAATTCACGTCGATATTGTGTTCTAGTTTAAGGAATTCTGAATAATAATTCGAGACAAAAATTATACAAAAAGGGACCGAACATGCCCAATTCCTTAAAAAGGGGACCAAACAAGTCTCTTTATCAAACCATTGGTACTATTACTTTTGAAACTTAAAACTACACTTCAAACTATGGGACCATTCTTTTATTTTATATTTTTATTTTTTGGGTTAAATCAATCTATCTAAATTCCAACAATGAATTAGTTAATATTGTTCGGTCCCTCTCACAGTTTTTGTGGTTGTTTGTTTGATGGGAGAGAGAATGTGGAAAATAATAGGTGTGATGATTGCTACAGTAGCTATAGCATCAGTATTTCCAGGTACGGTTGATTCGATGCGGTTCGATCTACAATCGGGGACCACCAAATGCATAACGGAGGATATAAAACACAACGCATTGACTGTGGGCAAATACGGCGTCGTTAACCCCATGCAAGGCTACCCCATCCCCGACACTCACAAGATCACTGCCAAGGTCTCGTCGTATTACCTATTTTATCTGTACACAAATTATTGTACCTTATGGTTGTACTAAAAAAAATATAAATTTAATATTTTTTGTATTTTTATAAAATATTATGTGCAATTATTTATGGATTATCATTTGTGATATTCTTGTTGGAAACTTTAATTGGGAATGACTATTTAGACGAAGAGGATTGAATTAGTCAAATAGGAAAGTAGTAGAACAGGAATCTCCATAATTACTAATAATAATTTTATTTTTCTATTTTAGATAAATAAAATATTGTACTTTTTACCAATTTGGAATGTCCATCATCGTTAGTGATTTTAGAATTTAATAGGAGCTTATTTGGTCATTTGTACTTTATTCTCATTTCGAATTCCTAATTTTTGAATATTCGCTGAAAGTATGTGCGGGTCAAATTGAATTTATTATTTTATTTGTGGACAGAGGGAGTGCATATTAATATCCAATTTTTTTTTTCTTTTTGTCGTCGGGACTCAGTATAGCATCATCAGTATTTAGGTAGTCCCGGTCCATTAAAGACTATATTTTGTCAATTTAAACTTGTTTTTATTGGTTATTGTACTTTGTTGATTCTGGTTTCTCTTCGTATATGTGTTTTATCAATTAATTTAGTTATCTCAATATACACACACCTAATATACTCGCAATATATATATTGTGACGGATGTACGGGCATACTAGAAAGCATAATTAGACGTGGCTTCAATTGAGGGAAGATAAGACGAAGTCGTCTTGGGTGGTTTCAGCATGTAATAGAGAGAGCTATGATAGCATTTGTTGGAAAGAGTAAGGATGTCAATATGGGAAAAGAAAGAAGAAAAAAAAAAGGGTAGAAGCTAAATATCTAAAAACACGTTTGTAAGTGATGCAAAAAGACATGTTAATTATATAAGAAATAGGTAAGTTGCCTCGGATGGAAACGACTGACATGGTAAAATTGACTTCAATAGTACCAACCCAAATTCTTGGGATTAAGACTTTGTTTCTTGTAGGCATTGCGATTGCAGTTCTAGTCACCATCTGTTTCTGTGTGTGTGTTTTTTCAGTTTACTGAAGTTTTTACCTTTTGTTTTGGGACTGGTATTGCAGATATTTTGGGGTAGCTCGATTAAAAATTACTCCTCTGGGAATTAGCATTTGTGCAAAAGCTAAAAATATTTCCATAAGAAGAGATATCTGGAAGGCCCATATTATCTAGATTTTAGATTTGAGATTTGAATGGCTAGTTATGCAGGGGCGGAACCAGGGAATCGTGTAGAAAATTTACGGGTTGGTGAAATAACATACAAAAAAGTTTTGCACTAAAATTTACCACAAAAAATTATGGGGGATGCCGCAAGTTGCAGCCACCCCTAGCAAACCTTTAGTTTTAGCATCCTAAAAAATGGCTTTGTTGAGAGTGGCCGCTGCCCATTTGTGTTTTATATTCACTTATTATTATTAGGTTGGGTACAGGAATTTGCTTATCAGATTTGGAAGATGAAGCAATGGTGAGGAATAAACATTTTTGGATCATTTTTCTATTCATTATTATTTTGTGTAGTATTGATTTCTATTGAGATAGAGACGAATTAGTTGATTATAGTTTAATATCAGAGACGACTCCTCACCAAGTGCATTGTTTTCTTTTTCTGGTTAAAATAACTTGCTTACACAGGTTACATCTCCCTATGGGAACAATTACCACACGGGTGAACATGTCGAATCTGGTACATTTGCATTTACTGCAGCTGAGGGTGGTGATTACATGGCTTGTTTTTGGGCATCTGATCACAGGCCCGCCGTGTCATTATCGGTTGAGTTCGATTGGAAAACTGGTGTAGCCGCGAAAGATTGGTCCAACGTTGCAAAGAAAGGACAGATTGATGTAAGCAACTAGTAGCTTCATTTGCTTGTTCATATTTGAACTTCTATCAAGAGTTGGAGACAGAGACATATATTTTCACAAACATGCTCTTACAAATAATACCAGCACGTGAAATTACTAAGCTATAATTGTGAAAAATGTGAGGTGTCATTAGTGTGCACATATTTTTTTTCGGAGTGTACATTAGCATTTTGTCGTGTTTCTTTTCTAGGAATTAAGTGGTAGCTTTTCTTTTGACTCTTCCATTTAGAATGTTATGTCGAAATACGTAGTATATCACTGGTTATGATCCCAGAAACTATTTTCTTAGTTCCAAAACGGAATTTCTGCAGAAGCCACTTGACAAATTGGTCCTAAAACAGTTTCATCAACTATATCCATGGATTCTTTTCCGTCTTGTTTTGTGAGCTTGATTTGACAAACCATTCACTTTTTCGCCTTGTATTTAAATGGAGTGATTGTGCTTAAATAAGGATTGGAAGCCCCGAGCCATTCCTTGAAGTTCTTCATGCAATTTTAGTTAGCTATATTTTTCTAGGTTGATACGCATTTCTTGTGCTGTTTTTTCCACTGGTATTGCTGGGGACAGTACCTTTTCCACAGCTTAGCGGAATATGAAAATGGTAGCTTTTGTTGTTATATTGTGATAATGAAAAACGCAAAGAATCATTTATCAAGAAGTTTCATAGAAATCCATGAGGTGGTTTTTCTATTTCAGTTCCTCTTCGGAGGCCAACTTATAAAGAATAAGCCATTGTTTCTCACTAATCAAACAGTATGGAGTTTTGCTTCTTCACGGTATGGAGTTTTGCTTCTTCACGTTCTTTGTATCTTTCGTTATTTTGAATCTCGGCTGTTGCCGTCGCCTAAATCTTTCAGTGGTTTACTCTTGGTTTCAGTTCCTAAATTAATCCATTTGTATCTTGTTTGACGATATATGCCATACTCATCATGCATAATTACTCTTAGATGATGGAAATTGAGCTGAAGAAAATGCACGACACTGTTACCTACATCCACGAGGAAATGTTTTATCTTCGTGAAAGGTACGAGCAAATATACAATGGGTTTATTTGGTTGCAGTTTTTAAGCAAATATGTCAGTTTATTTCTGATTAAAAAAAAAGTTGGATGCATCCAGCTTAAAACTTCCAGCTTATTTAGGCCAAAACAGCAAATTAGCTCAGCTTTTAAGCAAAAAAAACTTATAAGATGCAACCAAACAAGCCCACTGTATTACTTTTTAACTCAGTGTCTGTAGAAAAATATAGCAGCAGAGTGACTCTCTTGAATTCTGTGTGTGGCCATATAGGGAAGACGAAATGCAGAAGCTAAATACAGCGACTAACTCGCAGATGGCCACCTTCAGCTTTGTCTCTCTCGTTGTCTGCTTATCTGTCGCTGCTTTGCAACTCTGGCACCTGAAGACCTTCTTCGAAAGGAAGAAGCTCCTCTAGTTTAGCTGTTGTTGGTATCGTGTGCTAGTTGCCCATGAATATTAATGTTTCTATGTTGATTTTGATGACTTTGAACTGAACCTTTTTTAGCTTAGAGCTTTTGCTTTTGTTGAGATTTTGTGATCCCAAGTGTGTACCAAAAGTTACAAAAAGTCGTTAAGCTCTTTTGAATACGAATCATAAGTTGAATTTTCAGTATGAAAATTCTTTGTAACTTTTTAAGACCTGTGAGTTCAAGTCATTCTTATCAAATTGGATGCAACATTTAAGCAGTTTCGAATCTACTGTCAAGGTGCTTAGGTTGCACGGAATCTCCATCGCTAATTTTCCATTACTTATTATTAAAGCAGAAGCCGCTGGCTTTGGTACTACTCTTATTTTACACGATCCACGAACGAAACTTGTTCTTAGTAAAACACATACACTATACGATGAAAATATTTGTACATGTCTCAAAGCATGAAGTCTCTCCTTATTTGCTTATGAAGCAGGGAGTGTTCACATGATATGTTGTGAAAAATGTTCTCTTAGTTGAAAACGTATTCTTCTATTTTGCTTAATAATTTCGATTCATGCTCAACCATTTTAGTGGTAAAAATAACATGAATAGTAAGTAGATTTGTTTACCGAATTTTTAGTCTTGCCTTCAACTATTTCACAACATTAAACATCTTAATATATTTTATCATGGTAAACAAGAAAATACAGTTATCCTAGATACAATCAAATCGAGCCCAGTTTGATCAAATTTTTAAAGTGACTATTCAATTCTAGTTTTTCTGTTGGGACTCGGTCACGAGTCCTATGTATTTTTCGTAAGTAAATAATCAGACTTGACTCGATCATATCAACACTTAATCGGACCTCATCAGAATTCCAAAATAATGCGTGAATGACGAAATTAGTCTTGGGATGACGGACCTCCAGGGATGTTATTGTGCAGTGTACTTTGGCAAGAATAGTAGTAGAATTGGCAACCTTTTGGGCTGTACTCAGGGGCAAAAGCAGGGGGTGGTAGGAGGCTACGCCCCCAACCATGATAATCTCTTTAGAAATTTGGTATAGATTTAAAAAAAAATTAAATATAAAATTAAATAATTTATACTGTACAACCCCTCAAGAAAAAAATGTAAGAACTTTAGTAGCATTTGCCCCCGCTATTCGGATATCTTGATTTTGTGCTCCTGTAATGAACTCGTATTGCATCCTGAGAATAGCGTGCTTTGACAAGAATGCTACTAAAATGAGTGACATTCTTAAAAATTCTCAGTTTGCACGCATCTGTTAGTCGGATCCAATATCTTGGGATGAAGGAAACTCTACCACAACCAACATGTCGAATCTAACCGAGCCGCACTCTTATTATTGCATGTTGCGCTAGCGATGCCTTTTAAACCGGGTATATAAATTTTAATTATGGTTAATTTTAATTCCTACTTATAGCATGTTTCACTTTTCTCCCAATATTTTATTGTTGTGTACTTTTAGACCGTAAATTTTAGGATTATGCATTTTAATCCTTGGAGGTAACACCGTTTATTTTTTCCATTAACTATGAGAAATTTACAAAATTTTCCAAAATTTCTTTCTATTTTATCCCTTAAATTTCTATTTTCAATATTTTATACTTTTGGTCACTATATCAAACATTATACTAACAATAAAAAAAGAACTAAAGATCAATTACTTATATGAGCAAATGAAAAATGATGCAGATGATAAAAAGTAAAGATTTTATAAAATAGATATATAATTTATTTTTATTTATATATATATATATATATATTAGGGAATCTGATGCAAATGCCATAACAACACCCCATCAAACGTGTACGGCAAATTTTAAAGATTTTATTGCATTCTATTTCAATTTCAAGAATTCAAAGCTATCTTAAATTTAGAGTGAAAGGTTACAACCTTTGCATTAACTTTATCTATTAAGACTCTCTGCATGATTTTAATATTTAAGAATGCAAAGAAGGTGAAATGTTGCCATTTTGGCTGAGTTTTGAATGTACCAACTGCAGGAATTTTCGCCAAAAAAGAAGTGATAATTTGCTCGTACTTTTAATTTGGTACAATAATACGATATATATTTTCGTGTGCCAAAATTTTGTCTGTGTATTTAATAAATTATTATGAGTTGTAGGCGACTCCTCATCCAATGAAGAAATTGTGTTCAGTCTTCTCTAATTATCGTCTAATTTTTTTGTTGAATGTCTTTGTAAATTTTTATTTGAATATGAATTATACAACAAGAAAACATATGAGTATATTCTATGAATTTGATAAGTTCTGTACAAGACCAAAGTTCTACTTGAGCTTGAACCGAGCTCAAGTCCGATCCTAATACTTTGTTCTCAATTTTCACATGATCGCATGGCTAAAACTTTTGCGCCTTGTGTCACTCGCTCTTTAGTTCTCACTATACACGAGTACATATATATGAATCAAAAAGCAATTAAACTAAAACTCGGCTATCTTTCTCAGCAAAATTCCGGTCAAAATTGCTCACCCAAATAAGTAAAAGCAAAGTGAACAGAAAAGGATCTATTGCTAATCAAATATGAGTACAATTTTAAGATTTTCAACGTCCCTGAAGCATTTCTAACATTACAAGATTCTCTACCATCATAAT